>JADGIP010000229.1:0-26626 GCA_016618355.2 Astraeus odoratus | reverse complement strand
TCGACTTCCTCTTCTGCTTCTTCTACTTCTTCCTCCGAGTCGTCTGATTCTCCGTCTACCTCCATCTCCCCGTCCTCTGCCTGGTCGTCACTGGTTCTTCCCTTGTCCTTTTCTTCGTCCCTTTGTTTCCATTTGCCTCGTATCATGCTTGCACCATCTCCCCATCGTTTCAGTAGTCCACCCACCCCTTTGTTAGTAACAGCAAAGAAATACTCCTTGGGGTATGAATGCGCCTGTATGAGATGTAATCGTCTAGCCTTGGGTGTCTGGAACTTGCGTGGACATGAAGCAAGGTGGCACGCAAACTACAGAATGAGAAACTCAGCAGATGGGTGACCAGTATCCAACGATATACCCACAATCTTTTCGCCCCGCTCTTTGAGCAACGCTGCGAGCGGATCGTGGCATTCCGTTTGGTGCTGAAGTTTTCCATTACATCCATAAGTAGTCAGTTAATTGTTACAATGCCACCCCTAAATAGCCTCATTATGCAAGAGGGCTATGTACCATGAAGGAGCGATGAGGAGATGAAGAAGGCACTCACCAGTTCTAGCAGGCGCGCGTCCGGGAACACGAATCCACACCCGTGCTGCTCACACACATGGGCATGGTACTTTCCATAATGGATCTCCAGATCGCGCGAATTAGCGAGCGGTGTGGGCTTGTTGTGCGGTGGGTTGCACGTCGGGGGTAGGGTGCACAGGAGGCCAGGACCGGTGCTGCCCGCACTCGTACGAGAGGCCTTGTTCATGTGCTGATGGTCCTGATCGGGGGTGTCGATGTGGGCCGTGGAATTCGTCGTATCGTTCGCGTCGCCGTTCGTCGTGGTCGTCTGGAGCGATTCGGATCTTTCTGATAATCGCGAAGGCGTGCGGTGCCGTTTGGACGACCCCATCGCAGAGTCTGATTGCATCCCCTTTCTACTTACGTTCTAAACCAGACAAGACCCACGTTACAGCTCATCGGAGGTATGTCCAGATTAGGACATTGGCCGTCCGCTAACGTGACGGTCACACCCGTGGCTGTGACCATGTCACGCATAAGGTACCTTTCACTGCTTGTATTCAATCAACGTCTGCACGACTGCATACGTTGCTACTACACTGTCGGGGTAAACGCGCTAAGTTTCTCAAGTCGCTCCTTCATCCCGTACAACCCATTCTACAATGTCTTCTAAGCGAAAATGGGATCAAGCCGCGCCAGAGTCTGGCCCGGGCGACAGCGACGGGCCCGTCAAAGCCACTAAGACCGAGGAGGGCAAATCCGCGTCGGAGGCAGCGGCAGCTGCAGCAGCTATCGCCGCCAAGATTGCTGCCCAGTTCAACGCGACCGCTGGCGCCGCCCCGGGGAGCATACAGATTGGCCAGCGGGACCCCCATGACGCGGAGTTCACCCATGACATCGACATCAATGACATACGGAACCGGTACTTGCTCACCAAGTCCTCGACGCAATCCGAGGTGTGTACTGCGCGTCTGTTTGCTGCCGGTATACGTTGCTGATATCGTTGCTTTCCTCCAGATCCAAGAGGACACGGGAGTGTCCATTAGCACCAAGGGTATATGGTATCCGGACCGATCAAAAGCAAACGAGAGGGACCCCCCTTTATACCTCCACCTGTCTGCTGCTTCCAAAGGCCAGATACAAATGGCAATCGACAAGATTAACGAGCTCATTGCCATGGACCTCGGATCTCTCGTCGAGGACAAAAAGGACCGTTTACGGGAGAAGGTAACCGTCCACTTGGGTTGCCATCTCACTCCTATCCTCACTATGCTCTTCACATAACAGCGGAAATGGCCAGAGGAGAAGTTACCCGTGGGGATTGAAACGATCCGGAATTTCAATGTGCGTGCCAAAGTCGTCGGACCAGGGGTATGTTCTCTTCCCATCTGCTTCCCCTACCATGTCCTTATACTAGATAGGGAATGTTCGTGAAATACATACAACAAGAGACGGGAACACGTGTACAGATCAAGGGACTTGGTTCGGGTTTCGTAGACCAGGAAACTGGGAAGGAGTCCGATGAACCGATGCACATCCATATCACGTGAGTCATCATGAACCTTCTGTAACTGCTGGGGATTAACTCTCGTTCGCATGAAGTGGTCCAGACGAAGGCCAGGTTGCGCGGGCTAAGGTGTTGACCGAAGACCTTCTGGAAGTTGTCCATTCAGAACATGCAAAAGCGCAGGCAGTACTTGTGCAACAACAGATGGAATTGCATCAAGCACAAATGCAGTATGCACAATACAGCGCTATGGCAGTCAGTGTCGCCTGCAAGAGCATCTGTCGCTTAGCATGTACTAATCTCCGAATGTGTATAGGGCGGTTATGGTTCAGCCCCTCCACCACCTGACAACATGCCGCCTCCGCCGCCTCCGGGTGAACAACCACCTCCACCTCCAGAAGGAAGTGCGGCTTCCCAGCCTCCAGCCGCAGATGCCTCACAATCCGCGACGGATGCCTATGCGGCGTACTGGTAAGTGCTGCATCACAGCTGCTTAATCCGGGTTATCTCCCTGACCCCCCGTCCATTAGGGCTCAATATGGTTACGACGTCAACTCACCGCAGTTCAAGGAGTGGGCTGCAAGTCAACAGGCGCAGTATGGCCAGTACTGGGCGCAACAGGGTTATGGTGCTACTGGTGCTGCTGGGGGTGCGACCGCACCGTCTACAACCGCACCGTCTGCGCCTGCACCAAATGATCCAGCACCACCTCCACCCCCACCAGCATAGTGTAGTACATGTTGATCTTATCTTGTGCTATGAAGGTATCTTGTGGTTTAATGATTTGTCCAATATTAGTTGGCTTTATCTCAGTGCCGTTGACCCTTGTATGTTGTTCTAAGGGATACAACTCCAATGCACGTGGACACCTCCATTATTTTGCAATGTCCCAAAGGTGCCTCCGTAGCTATTGAGTTGGCAGATTACATCGCACCATCGACCTAACGTATCCATATCCATATCTTCTTATCTCTTACAGTTCTACTCGGCCCGTCCAAGTTTATCAAGAGACCGGATGCCCTGCTCGAGCCACTCCTCCCGTGTTATCCAGAAGTTGCCGCGTCCCTTCATAATATTGGCTAGGACAGCGCCGCCAAGGAACACCATATGTTTCCGAAGGGGGGGATCTTCGATGCGGATTTTGAATTTCTGGGTCAAGGAAGCGACTCAGCGATCAGTCCATGGTACACAGTTTTCTCGTAGAAAAGTGTTAGAAAGGGACAAACATACGTTTAGACGGGACGGGTCGTTGTTGAGAACCCGGGTAAGGTATAGCTGCTTCATTTCCTTCTCCAGTCGGCTAGGAAGGCCTGGGTACATACTTGAGCCCCCAGAAAGAACAATGTGTTTGTAGAGTTCTGCGCGGACATCGACAGCTGCGCTTTGAATGGTTTGGAAGAGCATTTCTTGTATAAGGCATCCAATTAATTCGTAATAATGGCGGATAACATAGCGAAGAAAGCGGACCTGCTACGCCAGGTTGATCGATGTCGACAAGGTGGGGTTGGAACATGCACTCCGGTGCTTCGAAGCGTTCAGAGCCAACTTTGATTGTCCGTCCATCGGGTAGCTACGTCGAGAACGTGTATGAGCGGAATTGCGCTACGCAGTACGGGGATATATACCGTATAACTTTCGACGAGGACAGTAGTCTCTTCCGATAATCGTTGGTCATGATCAAGGTCGTAGCTGCAACGCCGCATGCTTGCATCACTGAATCACGATTGCACCGGAAGCTCACCTCACCTGACATAACAGAGCTTTTCCTTGATCTCCCGCACGGTCTCGAAATCGGCTGTACGGTTGAACGCATAGCCCCGCATGAGCAATAGCTTGATGAGGTAGCGCGTGACATCTCGGCCAGCAATGTCCAGACGGCGAATGAGGTGGGGGAGTGCGAAACCTTCGTAGACAGGAACGATGTGCGTGACACCGTCTCCCGAGTCGACAACCACACCCGTGTTCAGGCCTGCGTGTGGACGACGTGATCAGTCCGTGCGGTAAATTCCTTGGACCGTAAGGATTTTGTTCCAGACCTTGTGCGTAGAGCGTCAGGACTGCCTGTATGGCAACGTAGACACCATCGAATCCGTACTCCTCAAACATGACCTGCACCATCCGTTGCCTGTTCGCCTTCGGGTTCATAGGCGGTTCCGTGAGCAGCACCTTGCGCCCGTGAGGGTCGACCTTGAGTTTCACATCGAAGGTGTAGTCCCAGAGATGCTTCATGTCCTCCCAGTTGCGCACGATACCGTGCTCCATTGGCTGTGTGACCTGGAGGTAGTTGCGATTCTCCGCAGCTTCGTCGCCGACCATGATGTCCTTGATCACGGCCGAGCCCACGCGCTCCTCTGCACGCAAGATGGGCCGTCCGACGATGGAGGGGAAGACTGCATGGCGGGGTGTTCAGAGATAGGTACACGGATGGGAGGATAGAGGGCACACCGTGTTCTGGGAAGTTGGATCCTGCATAACCTACTTTCACGAACTGCGGAGGGTGGCCATGGGCGAAGCATCAGACAGAGAGCGATATAGCGCAGAGACGGGGCGGGATCATGCTTACACCGGTTCCGTTGTCGACGACGAGAGGCAGATCCTGGTTCATCTCAATGCTCCGATCTCGCCAAGGGTAGTTGTTGGACACTGTGATGTACGTCGATGGCCCTCGCGAGTCGATCGGTCACCCTAATGCGTGTTTATCTGTCTTTGTTGTTCTTACTTCGCAGTCTGGCTGGAGTACAAACACTGCACACGCTAACCAGTCGCTACTCTTCGAGAGCCAACAGGACGAATTCCCTTGCGTAATTAGCATCCATGGAATCCAGCTCGTCAGCTAGTCGTTCAGCTCCGTCAAACACGAAGACCCAGGATGCCACCAAATCCAAGGTGGGGCCCAGTCACATACTAATGGTGTTTGATAGCCCATGACGCCCTGTCTTCTAGCCTGCTCACCGCGGTGGTTCTCGGTACAAAGAAAAGTATGTATGGGGTCAGCTGATCTCCATATTTCCCAAGGCGTTGCAGCTCTTGACACCCCACACGCCTGGAATAGGTACCAGGCCCTCAGGGAGAAGTTCGACCAGGTCAACGCGGTATGCACGACCGACGTCTTATATCCATTCGACACTGACACAACTGTTTGCCTATGGACCCTAGGAACATGAGGAGTTCGAGCGGCAGTTAGAGCAAGCAAACGCGCGAATAAGGAAGTTACAGGCTGAGAATGAGTATGTCTGTCTCCCCTCTTTCTACGCCCCGGCGGCCCTGCTTTTACTCCAATAGAACGGTACGACTCACATTAACAATCCGTGTACTCCAACAGTCTTCTCCTTGATGCCATCAGTATCACAGTTCCTGCGACGCCGTCCCTCCTGCGTCTGATACACCCCTCGCCAACACCCGTCACACCGGCACCCCCGTCCACCCATGTACACCCCCAGCAGCAAGCCAACCAGTCTCCCCATCATCACATGAATGGGCACGCATATCATCCAAATGGGAGATACAGGGAAAGGGAGTCTGAACGCCTGGAGGTAAGGCTTGCTTGTGCTTCCTTGGCGATGGAGAGCGGATGCAGGAAATTTTGTTCTATACTAACACTTGATGCTGTACAGCGTCGAGATCTGACGCCCCATGGGCATGAGCCAACAACCAATGGACATCCATCTTGAAACAGTTCTTACTTCCCTGCCTGACCAGTCGTGCAATTTCGAAGCTCTCTGAAAAAATTGGGGTGCGCTGCCATTTCCAGCTTCATGTGATCTATTTGTGAAAATCGTAGACATGCTCATCGAGTTTCGTGTCTCCTACCGCTTGTTTCCATTTTATATTTGATCACGGGGACTCTACACGTTTACACGTTCCACATGCCAGCACGTTACGAAGTTTGCCGGCCATGCAACTTATGGTTCAGGCAAGCGTGTCACCTGCATACTCTGGTTACCGAAATTACTATGCAGGAAGTACCTCCCCTGGGCTGCACCGTTTCGTGCATATAGCGATAGACTCCTGCTTCAAACCATGGACTCGATCCAGGGTGGCATGCATCTTTCCCACAATAAATCTTGTCATACGTAGGTGAGCTGGTGGGGTATCAGTCTTGATCCAATTTCGGCTTGTCTGGTATCGCGGGAATCACGGCAGTTCCTTTCCGACGCTTTCGTTCGCGTGCCATTTCCAATCTTTGTCGACTGTCTTGTCTCCACGCCAGGCCTGCATAGGTCATTTAGCGCCACAAACGTCTCATGACTGCTGTTAGTTCGTGCACCTGGCACGTCGCATAGTGAAACGAGTCCAGGCAATTTTGCATTTATAGTAGGTCTTTCTGCTGATCACACTACCTGCGATGGGTACTCGGCGCTACTGCTATGCAACGTTTTAGTGTTAACCTTGTCGTTAGCAGCGTACCTCGGTGAAAGGAACCACTGTTCCAAATGGGGACGCGTTGTGTAGATTAGATAACGTCACGCCTTCCATGGGTGGCAAAGGTTCTAACTTCGTTGGAACACTTGCGCAAGCTACGTGCTATGTAGTATAATCAACGAATCAACAGAGGGCAGCGGTCTACGGACCACAATATGTATGTACCGTTTGTACTAACCGGTGTCTATCGCTATGCTGATTATCTAACTAAAATGCCAGAAACCCTCAACCCTACGAGTGAATATCCGTTGGATCAATGCGTCAGCGCCATCAGGAGGAACACACCCGACATCAGCACATCAGTCCTGGATGAGTCAGCACACGGACAAACAAGTCCTCTATCTCTCGATATTTGGTGTCCAACCTGAAATTAACCCCAGATATCATGACGCAGCCTTTTGGCATGTATGTACAGCATGTCAAAAGTAGTATAGTATCCATGATGGCTTGCCGCCGCATAGATACCTGGGCGCGGTATGTCCACGTTGGTATTGCAACTTGGGTACCGTATAAATCCACTATCATTCATCACCAGCAGTATCGACTTTCACCTCCATCAAATCGCCTTACTCCAGCTGTCTACCAGACCCCATCATGCCTAACATTAATGACGCCAAGTGTGTATTGATCATCGGTTCTACCTCTGGCTTGGGACGGAGCCTTGCTCTGAGCATCCTGGATCTACCATCCAAGCCCACGGTCATAGTCTGTGGTCGCCGTCAAGAGAGACTAGAAGAGCTGGTATCGTCACACGGCGCAGATGGACGTTTGAAAGCGGTCACGCTCGATGTCAATGTTGACCGTATGACATTGAAGTCCGCCATAAACGACATCATCAAGACCTATCCCAATGTAGGTCCCTCCTGCGACGAACGAGGTGTTGTACCATTGATAACGCGTTACCACTTAGCTTGATGCAGTTATGTTTTCGAGTGGCGTGCAGCATGAGTTCGATTTCCGCAAGCCCGAGACCATTGACCTTGATAGTAAGTAGGCAGAGTATTGTTTGTGAAGGTTCTAATCCTGCGATCTTTGCAGGTCTTACGAGTGAATTGAACATCAATTACACCTCGGTAGTTGCAATGATAACCTTTTTCCTACCCCATCTTTTTGCATTAGGAGTAAGCCCTCTTGAAGGTTCTCCCTTGTAACCCACTCATCCATATTTGCTGCAGGAGACTGGACGACCGACCTTTTTGTATACGGTATCATCCGGCCTTGCGATGGTGGCAGCTCCTTGGGTTCCCAACTACTGCGCTTCGAAGGCTGCTATACATAGCTTAAGTATGTCTCTCAACGTACTATTGAAGGAGAAAAACGTACATGTCGCGGAGATCATTCCTCCGTAAGCACGTTCCATATTTGGCTGGAGTATAGTATTTTTATTGGTCACGTCCTTCTCCAGGCTTGTTGAATCCGAGCTCCACGATCGTAAGCATTTCCCGATCGGCTATGATGTCCTTCTTCCTACTCACATCCTCCCAAAGACCAAGGAACTTCGGAGATGTATTCCAAAGTCTGGATGCCGTTGAGCGAATTCACAAAGATTACTATGGAAGGGCTTGTGACGGATGCTCCCTGTATTCCAGTTGGAATGTCGGCTCAAGGATATGAAAAGTTTGAAGTGGGAAAACTTGAAGCTTCGGCTCAACTGTTAGAAACTCGTAAAGTCAGGTTTCAAACTTAATCCAAGATGAGAGGGGTAACCATGGACACCGGATGACTGCTGCTAGTGGCTAGGCAAAATGTATTTCATTTATCTCAATGAAGGTGATGGTCGCGAGTTGGACTCCAAATTCCTTGCAGAATCTTTCCCGTTTGGGTAAAATAGAGTACTTCGTAAATGAAAATCCGAGATGCCATGATGCAAACGAAACACAATCAGCCGTTCACTATCGTTTCATTATGCTCTACCGAAGTTAACTGGTGGAGTTGGTTCACATATTTGCAAGGAAATTAGCGGCCTGTCCGTCCTGTACTTTCAGGTGGTGAAGGACACATTCTTTACAAGTTCATAAGGTGTTCCCTCATGTCTTTACAAACCCGGTTATCTTGACACTCCAGTTTGCATGTCATCCAAGTCATTCAATATTGATGATGTTGTTTCACCCAGGATGTCTGGTTGATGCGTTCCAGGACTCAGAACTACATATCTTATCACTACTCAAATATGTACATATAAGTTGCTTGGCAGCGTTTCTGGCTTGGAAGAACCTCACTTGATGCACTGTCATTGAAGAAGCAACAGCGGGAGTGATATATGTAAGATAATTCTGACCTCCCCTCTTGCTCCAGGAATGTGGAGCAACCTCAATGTTGAAGTTACTGTGGGAGAAACAGTACTTCTTGTTCTGCTAAGATTAGATGAATAAACTTATGCTTCATTGACTTAACAGAGATAATTATTTTTAGTTTGTGTACCTATTTCTGTTTTCTGGGGCATACATGTAACAGAATCAAACAAGGCAGACGGTGTAAGACAAGGCATCCTAAGGCAACATACTTAGTCAACTGCCTACAAGTCACGCTGGTGGACTGTTCTAGATTGTCCCCAAAATCTGCCCTTCATTATGCTGTAACGCGGGGCACACGTTCAAAACGTCATCGAGGCATGAAGCTGTCAACCCTAATATCGTAAAAGAACTCAAATTGCGTGCACATGCCAATAATGGCAAGGACATTCCAAGGGGCTCCTCAAGATATTCTCGTTCTATTGTCCATCCGTTTATTAATTCCTGCCGGGCAGATAGGGAGACGATATACATAGCAGATGTCCTGCCAACTCGAGTCTCGGGTACACTTTCACATAGCACATGAACTTCGCTTGGGTTATATATATATATTAATTCGACAAGTTGGCATTCATGGTGAGTGATTCCCAGGACTCTCCAAGGGAGACCGCCCTGCAAGTAGAGCACCGCGTCAAGTCATATCGTTATATATGTCACTCCCTGGGATCCGGCCGTCTTGTCCAGGATTGCACGGTGGCCAAAAGGGTGCCCAGAAGATATACGCAGACAGCAGCTGGGTTTAGTGGCGTTGACAATAACGATAAAACATCGTCGGTGTCCGGCGACGTTACACAGGTTCTTCCGTACACTCCTGCCGTCCTGCTCCATAAAGCAATCGTGTAGTGACTGGCCCTGACAGCGTGGGGATATGTGTCCAACGAAATCGAAAAACTCACTTCAAGATAGCTGTTTGTTTTATCCGGCCATATGACTCACTTGAGGAAGCGTGTAATAGCGACGCATGTCCGAGGCGGCGGTGGCGCCGGGGAACTTACCGGTACCAATCCAACAAAAATTTATGTATTAGGTGCTCGTCATCTGGCGGTTTCTGATCGCTTGGCAGTCAGTGCCGACCCACCGGGAGCCCGTAGTGCACAGCGCTAGATTATCCGGCTTTGCTGCGGGAAAATCCGTTCGGACGCGGTGATCTCCCCTAGGACCCGTAGCATAGTTGTGGCGGCGCTGCACGATTAGCGGTGACTACTGCCAGCACGTAGGAGACGGAATACAGCGTACGGCATACGCCATGCCTGCATTGCAGCAACGTTCACTCCGGATCGGCTAATAATTTTTCGAGATCAGCTAGTGGAATGACATACGGACGTGTACCGCGCAGGGTGACGGAGACAGCAGTTACATGGAGTGGGAGCCGCTGCAGCATGTGTGGACACCGAGGTGCGCGGGGAACTGGATGATCCTGTGTCCAGACGGAAAGACGAATCCCCCCACGTCTCAGATGAAAAGGCGGTCCATTGCATGTAGCCGGGGAGAGTGTCTAGCAGGATGGGGTCGGAGCACGCATGGGAGAGAGGATACAAGGAGAGGGATTTAATGGTACAGCAACACAGAAGACATGTATGTGGAGAGAGAACTTCATACATATGAGCGGCGACCGCGTTGGTGCATGTTGGGCGAGTGCATTTCGGACGTATTCGATCGGTTTGTTCTGCGAGAGATGGCCAAAGTGACATCGCCTCTGGATGAGTGCAAAGTCGACGGTGTTGCGGTGTGTGTGTATGTGCGTATGATGTGAGGTGTGCGTGCAGGATGACATAGCCCTGACCACTATGTAAAGGATTAGTAGTGCGGCGTAGCGCCGTGGCGGAGGAAGGGGAGATGCCTGGGCGCTGATAGACTGGTAGACGAGATGGGATCTGACACGGGCAGCATGGGGAACAGCGTTGTGACACGTGCAAGGGTCGTGCGTGCGTTCTGACAGGAGAGGCTCGCGGAGGTGCCCCCTCAGTGGAGAATCCGTCGATTCATTACCCGCGGGCGTCTCAGGGAGTCGACACGAAGGTATTGCAGCACGCACGGAAAGCTGTGCTGGTATGTATTGACAGGGGCTCCTCGCAATGAAAGTGGGTGGGTGTATATATATATATTGAACGGAGAGGGACGTGTTGATGAGGCCTGCACGTTTTTGATGGAGCTGACCGAGGCTGCTGGCGAAGCATGGGAAGAAGTGATGGGGAGGCTAATCACGGGACATAAATGGAGCTAAGATGAACTCGGATGCGTGTGCGGGAGGGAGAGCGATGTATGTAGCAGGGAAGGGTGGGGGACAGAGCGGTGGAGAGCGGTGACGGTTGATATGGCGTAACGTGAGGGCTGCGGAGGAGATTGGGGGTCGGGTGGCAGGCTCGGGATGGAGGGTAGGAATGGAGGGGTGAGAAGGACAGCGTACGGGACAGAGCGTTGTGCAGGGGAGAGCGAGCCCATGCGGTGGAGGTGCTGTGATACCAAGCTGTAAAATCGGGACAAAGAGTCGGGAGGAGATGCCGATAGATGCCGAGGGGGGCTTTCCCGATAAGGCAGCTGATGATGAAACGCGACATGCTGCAGACGAGGCAGTGCAACCACTTCGAGGACATCATCGACACACCCAGCACAACACGCAACGCACGCAACACTCTCGTCCTCCCCCCCCACATCGTCATACATATATATATAATACGCCGTAACGGCTCGTCTTCGTCCTCCCCCCACAGTGCAGAGTCCGTCTCTGCTGCGTACTGCAGTTGCATAACAGTGCCCGTCCGCCCTCCACCCAATGGACTACTCTGACTTCCAGTCACAGCAGCAACAGCAACAGCAGCAGCAGTCCCAGCCCCAGTCCCAGTCCCAGTCCCAGTCTCAGACGTCCCCACAGCGCGCCTGGTCCTCCCAGCTCCTCGCCGCCGCATCGTCCACCCCCTTCTACTACCCCCCACAGTCCGCTCGGCCCACCACGGCCGCCACCACGGCCGCCGCCAGCCCGACCACCGACTCGCGACCGGCCACGGCCTCCCTCTCCCTCAACATGAACTCGCTCTCCGTCGCCTCGCCAACGGCCCACTCGCCGATCGGCACACACCCCCACTCGCAGGGACAGCAGGGCACGTTCCAGGACCAGCCGATGCACCCGCACCATCCCCACCAGCACCCGATCCCTCAGCATCCCCATCACAGCCACTCCCACTCCCACTCAAGCGGATCGGCCCTCAGCGTCTCGCCGATCACGCCTGCCTCCCCGCAGAACTTCTCCCCTGTCCATCTCTCGCCACAGCCCTTCAGCTTCAACTTCGACGAGTCGAACGGCAACGGCGGTCTCTCGCCCGCCCCGGACGCACTCCTCGCACAGCGGAGGCCAAGCACCGGGTCCCACAGCACGTCCTCGTCTGAACTTGCTGTCGAGAAGAGCGTCCCCCGAAAACGCAGTCTCACAGGCGCGCCCCCCGTCGCCCACGGCGGGCACGCGATGCATGCCCACTCGCATTCCTTCTCTACCACCACCGGTGCGCAGGCTTACGCCCACGGCCATGGTCACTCGCACGGGCACTCCCTCCCCCACCCGATCATCACCACGACCGCATCCTCACCCCCGCCGGTGTCCCCCAACTCTCCCGGATCCTCGTCACATACGTCACACCAATTCTCCCTCTCACACTCACACTCGCATCCCTCGCTTTCCCAGCAATCCATCTCCCAGCCATCTTCTAATCCCTCTTTCCAGCCGCCTCAGGGACAGTTGGACGTGAACGCCAATCCCTCTTCTCCGTATGATGATATAGATGGCACCGGTTCATACGGCATGATGAGCGACGATGTCTCCGATGATGAATACGGTAACGCCAGCTTCACTAATGGAAGTGGTGGTGAGCACCGCTTGGCTCCGAGTTTTCAAATCTCCTGACCCCACCACCCAGGTACTGGATCTGGAAAACCGGGCGCTAGCCAGGCTGCCGCTCAAGGCGTCATGGGCAAGCCTATCACCACGAACAACTTCGTCACCAAGCTTTACCAGTGCGTGTCTACTACGTTCAGCCAAGTCGTGGGGCTGCGGGCTGAGATAGGAGCTAATCAGAATGATCAACGATCCCAAGTCTCAACATTTTATTTCGTGGACAGAGCATGGAACCAGGTTTGTCATTCCCCCGCTGCATCTTCTCCATTGCTAACCCGATTATAGTTTCGTTGTATCAAATGTCGGCGAATTTAGCCGCAGCATCTTGGGATCCCATTTCAAACACAACAACGTACGTGTCTTTTCTGGCCCTTTACCCTTATCCACCGGAGTCGGTGCTGGGTAGCGGGTCCTTCCTATCCCCCGAAACTGCTGGACCCGATCGGATATGCTAACGAACCAATAGTTTTCGTCTTTCGTCCGCCAACTGAACATGTACGGCTTTCACAAGATCAATAGGGTGAGAGTTTACGTCTCGATCTCCGCCTGCGCTTGTTGCGTTGCTTTGTATCGTAACCTGTGCTGATGAGTTTTCTCGCCTCCACCTCTATCCCCCTTCCGTATTATTCGGCGCGATCGGGTCCCCTTCCTGCACCGCTTCCTGATGTCACCTTCCTTTATTTGCACGGATGCACCGCCACGTGACGAGTAGACGCCGAGGGCCCAACGCACGTCGACAACCTCCCAAACTTGGGAATTTTCACATCCCAAGTTCCTTCGCGGGCGTCCTGACCTTCTTGATGCAATTAAACGCAAGGCACTAGAGCCCGATCCGAGAGAGAGAAGTCGGTCCGTGCTCGAACTTTGTTTGCTGAGACGTTTCCATTCTTATGCTCCACTCCGTAGCGTCGAACTTCCGGGCGAGGTCACCCGCTTCCTGAATGAAATCCGCGAAGAGAACCGTGCGTTGTGGAGAGAAGTGTGTCGCCTTGGCGGTCGCGTGCCGCCCAATATCGCAGCTACGCTGGGGTCGTCGGCGCAGTCACAGCCTGGCTCGCTTTCGGTGTCCATCCCGGGACAGATCGGGCACACGCTCACTCATTCGCGGTCGTCGAGCAATCTCGGCGACGATGGAGAACGGGATAATGACTGGGACGACGACGAGCCAGGAAGTGGTGGCACGAGTGCAGGTGCAGGCGCAACGGGTGCAGACATCTTTGGCAACTTCCTTAACGTCCAGGCTGCTGTTGCGGGGCAGTCGTCCATGACTCTCGCTGCACCGTCTCCTCATGCCCACTCGCCTTCGCCACACCCACCCTCACCGTCGGAGGAGTGGCGACGCTGGGCCGAGATCGAGCTCATGAGGGAGCGGAAGCGCGTAGATAAGCTTGTGGAGGTCGTCCGTACGCTAGTGGGGGTTGTCAACACTGGGGCAGGCATGAGTGCCGGCGTTGCACCAGGGGCTGGAATAGGCCTGGGCATAAATGCGGGCACGGAACAAGCAGCTGAAGGAGATGAGGGTGAGTAGATTCAAAAGCAAATCTTCGACGTTGCTGGCTGACTCACGGGTGTGCTAGCGGTCGCTACGATACTGCGGGACTTGCATGCTCTCTCCCTCGAGAAGTCGTCGCACCCACCATCACCATCTGGTTCCCCCAATCCAAACCCATCCCAATCGCATGGATTCTCGCCCAATATCTACATCACCTCGCCGACGTCTCCGTCGCCATTCCCCCACCTAGTCGGTCCCACACCCCATCACCACGTTACTCGAGCCGGTCTTCCGACCCTCACGATCCCAACCAACCCCTCATACCCATTGCATACTCCCTCGTCCTCTCCGACAGCCGCAGACCTACCGGGCCCATGTTTTGGACAGCAGCGAGCGTTCGGTTCCCGTGCCCATGGCCACTCTGCCCACCCCAGCATCACCCTGACGCCAGACGACGGGGGACGTGGCGATTGCAAACGCGCCCGCGTGGACAGTACCACTGCTGGCATGGCCGTCGTGAGCGCTGAGGGTGCTGATATGGACATGGTAGCAGATGCCGAAGAAGACTGTAAGCTTCCTACGCCGTTGTCGGCGACTGGTGTGCAGTGTTCGCGTCCGCGAAGCGATTCTGCGTCCGTGTGGGCGCCGTGTGGCGACGCCAGCGTGAACGGGAATGCCGCCGCTGGAGCAGCGGTGGGCGTGGCTGCTTGGGGACGTGGTCGAAGCGGGAGCGGGTATGGGCGGTGAGCCTCGGCACACTCATTCGCTTTTCTTTTTACACTTTCCCCCTACCATTTTCGACCCTATTTCTTTTTTCTCCCTCTTTTTTTTTCGGGTTTGGGATGTGCAAAATGTGTTTCTTTGTTCAGCTCCACTGTCTGTCGTTCCCATATACATACGAGTTACTTGACTGTCGATCACTCATATACTTGATTTTGTGCATATTTTGTTGTCGTCCAAGTCACAGGAAGTGACCTCATCCAGACGGTCATATACAATCCTTCGCGGTCGCTTGTCTCCTGGACGGAAACGCCCTGTTTTTTATGCATGCATAAGTACCTTTATCGTCCTTATTGTGTATCGGCACACGAACTTCATGCAACTGTTGTATTTTGTGTGTCCATCCCCCGCTGGCCCGCTTGTCTGCGTTTAGCTGTGTTTTCCGGCCGTCTTGTGCATGCTGGCCTGTCTGAGGTATATGTTCTCGTTTTGTATTCAATAGCGACACGTTCTAACGAGTCTGATAACGCCAGATAGACGTGGATGACATGATGCCCGTTGCCATAGGGCATTTCGGGGCTTAACTGTGCTTCATATTCACGCACCGCGATCTACGAAGCCGATCGATCTCATAACCGCCACATCCACGGCACGGCACGACACACATGATCTTGGGGAGGAGTATACCAACATGCACATCACATGCTGCATGACTACCACTCCCGGGTCTCCACCAACCGCCAACGCAGGTGCTTACACGACACACATGCGAGCATATATATGTACATACTCCGCCAAGACGCTAGCTAGGATTACCCGTTACCCGTCTCCGTCGTTGGCGGCGCAGCTCGTTAGGATGCCGTGTGGATCATCTGGCGCTCCGTATTACATGCTCTGTGCTGCCTACCGCTTGGTGGGGGAGGTGCACGATGAGCATGGTGAGTATCCCCTGAGTCACATTCAAGGATGGTGCCGTGTTCCATCGTCCCTGCCTGTGCCCGTGTCCCTGTCTGCCTCCATTCGTTTCACTTGCGGCCCTTGCAGTCCTATTCTTGTCGTGCTTGCACTAGACACTCGCCATTGGATCTTGGGATGATCCGAGTATGGGTGCACCTCCGTCGACGAGAGCTTAGAATATCGACATCTCCACCGAAGTTTGTATCACCTGGACCCTTGCTTCCACACGTCATACCTTCTGGCTTCGCCATCACGCACACATAGCACCCTTCTCGAAAAAAATTCATTCTCGTCGCTTTCGTCACATATAGAGTTTCGACGACGGTAGAAACCCCATCGGTCTACTCACCGAAGGTTGTATGTATATAGGCACGATCGGCGTTATGATACCACCCCTTGTCATCCCTTGCAAATGATAGATCTCGCCGTGTTCCGTCCCTACCTCTTCTCTTCTTCTTATTCACACCACCACCTACTTTATTGTGTTCATGCAGATCCGTGTTGTCTATGATGGCAGGGGCACTACGCTGAAGTAACATTGAGACTATGCATTGATTGTTTGTCCCTGTTATTTTCTCAAGCTACGAACCCAAATCCAGCTACTACAGTACTTGCACTCGACCTAACAAGGAAAGTGGCAAAAAATCCAGGAAAAAATTGGTCTGTGCGAGGGCTTGCTGGGTATAAAAACCCGTCGCTCGTCACTCTGGAGTCCTTACCACTCTGGCCTATTGGCTTAGATCAAGTGTAGTATCTGTTCTTTACAGTTTAACCACTGTAACGAGGGCATCGCCCTCTTCTTCGTTGGTTATCATATTTTTGCCGCCCCTTGCCCCGTTTGCCGAGCTCTGCTTGCATCTCGCCGGGGTGTGATGACTTTGCCGTTGCACTACTGGTCTGTGTCGTCGGGGGACTCCTTTTCTTGGATGGCATTTGTGTTCTCTTTCTCTTGACCCGCTCCATCACCACTGGGTGTCATTACTCGGACAAGAGAAACAGAATGCAAAAGTGTTAGCTTGTACGCGTTGCAGTGATTGGAGTGTGTACATCCACCATAGCTACTGCTATGATATCCTCTGGTTTGATCGGATTTGTTTGCTAAGGTTTGGGTGAGCCACCTACCAATGTCGTGTAGGGGTCTTCTCTGTCTTCTTCCTCGCCAGTAGGGCTACGAGTCGTTTCTGCCATTTTGTCTCACCATGTTTACTTTCTTTCATTGGTTGTTCGGTGTCCACCAAGTCGATCCTGGCAATCAAGCCGAGCAAGCGCCGTTGTTCCTGGGATGTGGTGAGTATATGTCGAACATACGACATACAAGCGCGCATATGCTCGACATGTGTACGATCATCCGTCGTCTCAGCATGTTTCAGTAGTCGAGTGCCAACAGCCATAGTGCAGAACTGGGGTGAGTACAATAACAATGCCATGCACCAAGACGAGACGGTACAACATTCTTTCGTGATATCCCATGGTCGTATATGCGTCCAGTCGCCCACGGTGGAGAGGTTGACTCTTCTCCTTCTCGTTGCCGAGCTGTTTACTTCTTCGCCATGGATGCGGCGGACAAGTGGGTAGTCACGATGACCTCTAGATCCATTACGGTGAGTCGGATATAACCGACTCCACATAGCAAGAACCGATATCAATGGTATTATTGTCACCAGGTCATACACGCCGGATGGATTATGGATTGCATCGATAACGGGTTCTGTGTGCCAATAGCGGAGTACGTACTTGATGGTATGAGCGTTTCATCTAAATCCACCACTCCTAGCTCCATGTTTCATGAATGCCGATGCTAACCGGGCGGCGCCGGTGCTGACTGTGCTTCTACTCATAATCCAGGACTCTTTGTGCCCGGCCCTCCTTATCGGCTTCTTGGAGGTCCACTAGCTGCGGCTGAGACAGAGACTGCGTCCGCAGTCCTCCCGACCAACGAAGCTAGCCCCAACCAGTCTAATGAACTTTCGGAGCCCACCTTGGTCCAGCCCGATACTCCGCGCACACCCCCAAGCACAATGCACAGGCGCAAGCGGGAGCCGATGTACTTGGACACTCCGAGCGGGTCCTTCGTTTTCTCGGAATTTGACAAAGATGGCATCCCAAGACGGCCGAGAAAGAAGCGCAGGCTGCGGTTTAAACCGTCGTTGTCCCCTAAACGCGAAGACGAAGTTGATGCGCCTCAGACTTGGCCAACCACGTCCTGCGATGGCAGCCCGCTCGCACCAACAGCGGACGATCTAGAACTTGACAAGGACGCGAACGTGTACAACATACGTTCAGTACGCATCAGCAAGGACCCGGTGGATCCGCCCGCGATTTCCCAGAGAAGGAAGCTCGACGCCTCTCCGGAGATATCGCTCTTCTCCCCAGGCATGATCAAGCCTTTGGAGAAGCAAACAAAGTTGGCTGCGCGCACGATCGATTTCACTAGCCTCCCGTCTACCCGCAGACGGTTCCAATTTCCGGATAGCAAGCTCGAGCTCCACAATCCAAACTTATCTCTATCTATTGTCAAGCTCTCCGACAAGATCGGACTGAGGGGTGATGAGGCGACAGTGAAGTCCAGCAGGCCGAACACAGCACTCGGTGCGAAGAAGACGGACGGCACTAAACCAGCAAGGAGAATCTCGTTCGCGAGTCATGCTTTGGTCCGTCTTTACCGTGCTGGGTCTGGTACTATGGTGTCACCAAACAACAACTCGAACGCCGAATCTAGTGTCTGTCCCTCCCAACGGTATCAAGTGGTAGCCGCTCCTGAAACACCAGACATTGCCACGGAGGAAGCGGAATCTAGACCTGCGCAAACCACAGGTGCAGAAAGGACTCCAAATGTTTCCCCTCGTGCTATTCGTATTGCTTCTTCAGTCATCAACGATAACGGCAGCCCAGGAGACGGATTTAGTCTACTTGCTGACGCCATAGAATCCACCGATGGCCTTACGCTAGATGTCAAACGGATCTTGGAGTTTAGGGAACAGCTCCTTAGTGCGCAACGAGTGGAGATGGGGACGGGGTTACCAAGTGGACAGCTTGCCGTGCTATTCGAAGTTGGGAAAAGTTATGCAGGAATGGAATTTCGTCATGAATGGTAATCGGCAATGCGGAGAAAGGTTGATTACAACTACAGTGATGTTGTACATTGCATGAAGTCGACTCCATGATCGTGATGTAAGCCGCCCGATGCGTAGCAGAAAACAGTCACTTTGTCGGATTTTACAAACGAAAGATGTGTAATGAAAGCAATAAATATCCAGCTAAAAACAGCCAAGACGCGATGATGCACACGAACCCTGAGGCATCAAGATACGTCGCTCGAGCCCCGAGGCGAACGGGGTGGGGACGCGGCAGTTGGCGGCGTGAAAAATCCTCCAGCAGTGATCCCTAATGCCTCCACACCAGACCCAGTAGACTTGTGACCCGTGCCCCTCCTAATAGAAATCGAGCCCCTAAATGTCCCGGGGCTGTTTTCCCGTCGTTCGATGCTAATGATAGAACGCACTCTACTCCGTGTTGTGAAGTAGTTGTTGCTTGACGCACCGTTATGATCGTTGTTAAGAGGAAGTTCCTTTTCGGGATTTCTGCGGACCAGTTTGCGTTGACGGGGTTGATAGGGAAAATTAGTAATACTGGATGGCGGTGCACTTGTGGAATCATCCCCGTTGACACTAGACGGGGATACTGCATCGGCAACGGGGCCAATTGGCATGACGAGCATAGCATCGTCTAAGCTGTCCTCGTCGTCAACGTTCAGGTTCAACGGGCGAGACTGCTTGGAAACAAACGTTGATGACGCAGACGGAGATGAAGGGGGCGGCGATGTAGAGCGGGGAAACCACGTCGAGGTTGACTGCACAGGTTCAGCCCGATCCTGTACTTCGTCGAAGATCTCGTAGTATCGCTGAATGCATAGCACGAGGATAGCCCCTAACGTGGTTTTCCCTTCCGACGTAGCTACAGACCCGCTGGAGGTAGGAGAACCAACTTGTGCTTGTGCAGGCGTAACTTCTATTGTAGAGGGAGCCTGAAACAAAGCGATGTTGCTGGCCCCCATGGTTCGGCTGCTTGGGACTGTGCACATCGTAACGTCTTTCATAGGATTGGAACCCTTGACAAGATTTGGACAGATCACAACAGCGAGGTTATGTGCATTCATGCGGTTTGTTGATGTGCGCAACGATACGTCATGCAGGAGGTCTAGATAATATGGTTAGATCTTCTACGCAAGGCATTGTAGCTACCTACGTAGTATGTTGCTTAGCAGAATATACATGCATGGCTTAACTTGAGGGAGGAGGGTTTCCCGAATGTACGTGACAGCGGCCATATCGTCGAGATCGTCTGATGGTGTGGGACATTGTCGAATGATTGGATACAGCGTCTCTGGGAAAGGCGGTTCAGGTAAGTCGCGAAGATATTTCTTTAGCAAGACAGCTGCCAAGTGCGGGTCATTGAATGTTCCTAGTGATACCACTTGTCCTGGAGAAGATGGTGAGCATACACATTATAACGGGCTCCGCTACCTACCCCTGTCATAGGCTTGTTGTACTTGCTTGAGCACGAGGGAGTTCGGAGACCGTCTAAAGAGCCCTTCTTCGTCCAAACCTAGGAGATCGATCAGGATACAGCGGCAGAAGGGAATGAACTGCACACACCGCACTCCCGAATATACTGAATGGAGTCTTTCACAACGCGTGGGACACTGCCTTTCTCGCCATCATAACCCATCAATTCTTCGAGGGGAACACCGAAAACACTGGCGTGGGTGGGAACAGGCATGTTGATCTGGTTCTCGTGCTTCAAATTCTCCCTTGAAAGTGAGTGAGCGATTTGCCCAAGGAGGTTCGACAAAACGAAATGCGAACCTGTAAACCGCGGGTGATATATCTATCTGAGTAAGGGGTACATGCTGGGCAAGTTCCGACAGCGTATGGATATAAAAGATCTTCCGAAAGAACTTCGGACTAAAACCAACTTAGTATGACAGCCTAAACGGTTGGTTGATACGCCCATAGCACCGACCTGATGATGGCACCTGCCAAGGAGAACAGCACTACAGCGCATTGTTAGCGTCTATACAGCTTATGTACGTAGTGGCGTGCTCCGCACTTTTCGAAAAGAAAGAAGAATGCACGATATACTAAGTACGGAGTGTCAGATTTTACGAAAACCAAAATGAGTCAGACACTAACCAGGCGCTTCAGGTTCTTACGATACTTGCGACTGAGGCACCGGTATGCCTTCCATAGCCAATTCCAGCTGGGAGTGTGTTTGGCCCCTGCTGCAAAGAATACGACGGTATAATCGGATTCCACTACCGTTGATAAGTAGGCAGTCCCTGGATAGGAACGAGTGCATACCATAGAGGTCTAGATAGGACAGAATACAGCTAGATTTAACGCCTATTAACACTAGTAAGGTGGGTGCAGGAACAGGGCCTTACGACAACAGCTGGTCATACGACACTGTTTGAGGGTCTGGCAAGGCAGCTGCACAGATTATGACCCTGAATTCAGACAAACTAGCTCAGTGAAACAGCAACGACGCCAATCAAGCAGCTGGGCGTACATCGGCCTCGTTCTGTAATGTTGGGAAGGTGAAACACAGCCAGACTGTCACGGGAAACAACACACTCGTAATCTACCCCAGCCTGGAATATGACTTTGCCCATGACTTCTTGCAGTTTGTCTCCCTCGTCTGGTCCGTTGCCAGTGACATCGGCATTGCCTCGTTTCCAGGGAGGCACGAATGCCTTCCGTTGTCCAATTGCGGCATTTGGTCCTGCCACCCCCAATGGTGTCGATGGAAAAGAAGGAGCCAGCGCAAGTGTCGCGAGCCGCTGCTTGAGATTTGGGGGCATTGTAGTTCAGTAGCAAGTTGACGTGCGGGGCCAACGAAGTTGTAGGGGCGAGAACAATAGCCGTGTCTGCTGTTGACACCAGTCACTGCACCAACGCGGCGTGAACACTTCGGAGCGACTCGTGCGTGTCCGTGAACTGTCTGAAGGTGTGAAGACTTCACGACATGCGGTAACCCATCGCCTGCCCCCTCGCGTATGTTGTGCTGTCGGTTCCTGAGGTTATATTGGTTTACGTATCACACCCCAACTATAGCAATGACAACATCCAAGGATACTAGTTATTGCCAGCACATACTCAAGTCCCTGAGGACGACACCGTACGCTAAGAAGTCACCAAAATCCTCGCTGCCATTATTTGATTTATCTGTGATATCGGCACACATATCCAAAGCTTTCTACCCCGTCAATTCCACGTAATTGGCTGTTGACGAACAGGTTGAGTGGACGACGCAGACTGCAAAGATATCAGACGCCTTACCCGGGAACATCCCAACATTGCCCCTCTCGTTCAGTCCATGCCACCATCCGTCACCAATCTCTTCTATATTAATAATTCGCTCGCCTTCGCGGAACGAAAGTTCATTATCTTCAGCTGCATCGTAGCTAAAGACAGAGAACACACGTGCTCAGATAAAATACGCTAAGATATGATATGTGGATGACATACTCGTACAAGGCCACCGCAACCACGCCCTCGTCGGCTTGGACAGGAGGTGGTGAAGGCGGTGCAGGTGGAGCAGGCGGTACCTCAGACTACAGCAACTATGAGTTGATCTCCAGTATACATGTACGTGGGTCACTCACGACCACAGGAGCTGGTGGCGGTGGTGGCGGAGGCGGAGGAGCGCCTTCTTGGTCTTCAGGTCCAGAAATAAGCTCCACATAATTAGCTGTGAGATACTCCGGTTAGTGTGGATCTGCGCGAGGTTCGTGGGACCTGTCGCACCAGGGAATAATCCTGCTCTTCCATCGGGGCCAACGCCATGCCACCAACCCTCGTCCATTTCCTCGATCTGCTCGATTCGGTCGCCTTCCACGAGGCTGATTTCATTATCTTCAGCAGCCTACGACAAACACACGACTATAATATAACATTGGAAGCATGGAGATGCACGAACCTCGTAGCTGTACAGGACGACTGCACAAATACCCCGGTTCGCACTGTCCCCTGGCGTGGGAGCGTCATCTTGTTGCGGCTCGGGTTCTGGCTTCGGCTCTATATTAAGTGCAGCCATCTGGGCAACTGGCGGTGGCGGAGGAGGAGGAGGAGGAGGAGGAGGCTTGGTGGGATGTGGTTCCAAATTAGTTTCGGAGCATGCTTTGCATGTCAGCTAACTCACGGGTACATCCTCGTCTTCTACAGTGGGAACAGACAACGGCGCCGGGGGTGGGGGTGGTGGAGGTGGAGGTGGAGGTGGAGGTGGAGGTGGAGCTTCGTACTCGGGCTCGGGTTCGGGCTCAGGAACGGGCGCCGTCTGGGGACGAGTGCCAAGAGATGGAACGGGTGGTGGCGGCGGGGGCTAACATGAAAGAATATCAGGAAGCTAAAAAGATTATAGTAACACCCTAACTGACCGGAGGTGCAGACACTATTTCAGGCTCAGACTCGTGTTCAGGCTCAGGCTCCTTTACTACTGCAGACACCGCAGCTCCTGCAGCCACACCTGCAGTAGCAGCTGCCGCTACTCGAGGAACGTAGGATCCAGAGGTTGTACTAGAAGTGGGAGGTTTCCAGGAGGCAGCCTTGCTGCGTTGCTCCTCTTCCTCAGCCTGTTTCTTTGCAAGAGCTTGACGCTCACTCCAGGTGAGCTTCTTAGGTCCTCCAGAAGGCGTGCCCTTGGTAGCATGTGATGTTTGTGCTTCTCCAACACGAGCTTCAAATGGGTTTTTCAGCTTACCAGGGGTAAGCTTAATGGGGGTATAGGCTGTCCCCTGTACAATACAACTTGTTGTAAGCCGTCAGGGTGTCAAAACAAAGGTCCCCTACCACTGGCCCAATGCGATCTTCTTCCGTGGGTTTTGTCGGGACATTCGACGATACTACTGGAGGAGAAGGTACCACACGTGCAGAAGGCAAATATGACTGTTTCCAGTATAAATCGATATGGTATACGAATCATGAACGCAGAAAGGTTGCTCACTGAAGCAGCGGGTCTTGGGGCAGCGGGTATTGCAGATGGGCGAGAAGCTGCGGGAGGCGGTGGCGGACTTGCTGTAGTCGCATCTTCCCATGCATCAGCAGGTGCCCGAGTCGCCGCAGTAGTCCTTGAAGGAACGGATGCAAAAGCACCGACCACAGGACGAGGGGCACCGGGAGTCGCAGATTTTGTAATCGAAGACGCAGCTGCCGGTCTTGGTGCAGAAGGCGGAGGGGGTGCTACAGAAGGGTTCGGTGCTTGTGGTGCCCTCCGCATTGCTGCTATATCTGGTCTGCCCACTGGGGTGTAATTCGTGCCCACAGGTGCGATCGGCTCAAATTTACGAGCTGTCTCCTTGTGGGCAGAGTATTTCGCGCCTGATGCTGCCTCGACACGTTTCATGATCAGCGATGGGGTGACGTCTGCCTACGAGGATAGATTAGATTGGGTCCTAGAAGATCCGACATGGAGATGCGCACTTCACTGCGTGCATTAATAACAACATGAGTTCCGCGTAAGAACCTGGCCACGGTACTCGAATGCGTGTGGAAGAGTCCTTTCTTCACCTCCGGGACACCATCGCCACACCAATTGATTTGGACGAATTTGGGTAATTGACTCTAGTCAAGCCAGGCCATGTCAGTTTAGATTGCCTTTCTCTGTACACGAAAGCACGGACATTTGGGTCAGTGACTCTCGCAAATGCGTACTGGATCCTACGGAAAAGCGTCAATCCACTAATTTTGATACGCAGCGCATGCTAGTTTACCTGCCGTCCGAAAACTCCTCTACAAGTTCCTCAAGTCCTCCATCACCGGTAGATTGGACTTTTAGATCATTACTTCCCTTGTCGTAAGAGAAGAGTGCCCAGTTGATTCCTCTTCCAGCAACAACGTTCTGATACGCGTCGCTGAGGTCTCTACTGGACAAGTTCACTTGCAAAGACATGGAATCTATACATATCGTAGATCAAGTCAAACCCAGTCGCGATAAACAAGTGTTACAGATGATACCTCAGATATTGGCTTGCAGAAAGTCTCCCTCACGTGTGGATATATTGCAGTCGCTGCTCTGGTTCTGATCAATGTAGAGGACAGCGACGGCTTGTTCCCAAGTGCCATCTGCCAAACAAGGAAGCCGCAGCTTGATTTTAAGGCACGCGATTACGTAAGTATGACGCATATGATATTGTCTTTGGATCTTGTTTGACTCCGACCAACAGCTGCAAGCTTCCCGCTGCACGCATCCCCCGACGAGCGAGCGGAAGGCCCACCAATGAATGTTAACTATTCCAGACTGACCTTCCGTAGCAACGAAAAGCACAAGCGCCATTCTCATTTGTGATACCCGGGAATGGTCCGGTGCAAACGGCAGTGGTGTTGGCGTGGCGGTAGCTGCGCGACTTGAATATGGCTTTCCGGTGATATCGTGCGTGGGTGAAACCCATACCCATTCACTATCCTACTTCTTTAGAAGCCTAGCCGCTTGCCCATCAGTTGATGAATACCGCAGCCATGTTGTAGAACACCGACAACATGCTCGAAGGTTTCATCGTGTGTACATCGTGCACATTGAGTGCAGCCTGTGTAGTGCCTATGAGGTCTCGCACAGCAACTTTTGTTTCCAGACACCTACAGTCAACCGCAGACAAGGCTTGCAAGACTGAACCGACATGCCAGGCGAGTAAAGCCCAACCAGTTGCTTCGTAGAAGTTGACAGCCGCTGTACAGATGAACTGGACCCAATTGTTGACTTTGTAGCAGGGACTGTCTCAGGTACGACTTCACCCAAATATAAAAAAAATAAATTTAAACCTTGACTTTGGGACCACGTAGGCGGAGCTGCTATCCTGGTCGCCCAGCCATTCGATACTGGTGTGCTCGTAAATGAAGATTGATTTCAACTTGGTCTTACCTACTATCCAGTTAAGGTCCGTCTCCAAAATCCAGTTATCTCCCCTAAATACTGTTCGACCCTCAATGCGTTCACAACTATAATACGCGAAGAGCGTTTCAAGGGACTTTACAAGGGTGTTGTATCACCGCTGGTGGGTAATGCATCCGCTATATTAATACGCTTCTCATCAAGGACGGTCTGCAGGCAACTTGCGCGTTCATGAATGGCCTCGTCTTCACATCATACAAATTTCTCACAAAAGTCCAGCTAGAGGATCCTGCCGCGTTACCTTCTCTCCCGCAAATAGGGTTGGCCGGCGCAGGTTGTGGGATAATGACATCGTTTGTATCCCCCTCGCCTCCGCCATAACACTCATGATGCGACGTGGTCTAGATTCCTTGCCTCGCCTGCGGAGCTTGTGAAGATAAAACAGCAAAATACCCTGGGTAACAATGCTTCCAACCCATCAGCAGGGAAAGTTGCATTGGATCTCTTAAAACAAGGTGGTATTAGAGGGTTTTACCGCGGCCTCAGTGCAACTGCTCTCCGGGACACAGGATATGGAACATACTTTATGACAGTAATGTGTTTATGTAATGAGTTCCGAGATGCTTCCCTCAACCGTACCTCTCCTTCTAGTATGAAGCAACCTGTCGTCATTTCCGGCCTGCATCGAATATCGTTTCTGAAACTTACAGCACGCCATGGCCAGTCCTTTTCCTGGCTGGAGGTCTCGCAGGGATTGCAGGTTGGGTTGTGACCTTTCCTATGGACGTTATCAAGACTCGTATGCAAAGCATAGATGTCATCAAGGCCGGACCAGGCATCTTTCAATACCATGTGATGGATCCCAGGAACCCATATCGTTCTATTTTATCCACCATTATTCATTCGTATCGATCGGAAGGGTATCGAGTGTTCTTCAAAGGCTTGGTGCCTATATTGAGCCGGTC
>JADGIP010000228.1:0-26895 GCA_016618355.2 Astraeus odoratus | reverse complement strand
CCTTACAGGACACGGCACATTATACTCTCCTTGAACATTCCGCTTTAGATTTACTTGTGCAGAGCGATGTTCCCGATAGGCTGTTCCTGGATGCATTGACTGAAATCTGGGCCAGGAAGCAGCGATGCCAAGAACCAGCAGGCACCAATGCAAAACACTGATTTCCGTAGCGGAACCTTATGTAGCTGTTCACGAATATGTCATGCTGTGTGCCTCATGTTTTATGTTTTGCGTGTTCTGAGTTGCTTCTTTCAGGTACATGGTTCCTTATCAACCCTAGGCGACTTTGGTAGGTTCCATCCTGTGCTTCCCCAATTCCGGTCATATTCCGGCTCATTTCCACTAGAGGATTGATCATGAGATGGATCTACGACCATCCTCTGATTGATGTTGTTGTAGTACGGGCTCTGCAGAATATCATGCGTGCTAAAGCCAAAAGAATGCATGTAAACTATGTTCCATTGAACGCGGTATCTGTGCAGGATTGCCTCAGGGAAGCTTCTATTCTCGTCTAAACCCCTAACATGAACTAGGAAGGCAGTCTTGCTGTGGGCCACCGTAGATGCGCTCTAAGTATGTAATCTACAGCAACACGCAGCGGCCCTGCAACAACGCGATACATCTAACCACAGAATTCGACAGGATTGATGCTGTTTCGCCTGCCCGTATTAGAATTAGAGCCCGAAATCACAGAGAGCGCCTACCCGTCCTATTTAACGGGCGCGGATCCTTACACACCGCCTGACCGCAGCATCCCTCATCAGCCATGAACAAGACAGATACGGACAAAATTCGGCTCTTGCTAAATCCCCCTTTAGACTTTGAGCCTGGAACTATCAGAGCGCATACACTTGCTGACTTCTGGGAGCTGCTTAGAAGTAACTGCCTCGAGCCCGGACAGACGTCTGAGCCGCTCCTCACGTTCTTTTTGAACAAGACCTTACTCTACGCCCTGGTCCTGCGAAAACCAAGTAAAAACAACGTGCCAAAGGGTCCGGAGACATCGGGGTCACAGAGTTCGGGGTTGACGTTGGTTCCATCCCACACCAGTGATACCCGCCTTGCTGCCGATGCCTCCGCATCATCATCAAGCCAGTCGTACCGTGACGATGCCATTGGTTTCGTTTACGTCTACTCGAGTCCTGCAAACGTTGAGGGCGAGGTCAACGTTGGCATCGTCATCCGCAAGGACATGCAGCGCAGGGGCTATGCGCGCGACGCTATGGAGCTGGTTCTCGAATATCTGTTTGAGGGTCCTGGGTTTCACCGAGTTCAGGCTGCTGTTCTAGATATGCAAGACAAGGACCAGGCATTGTTATTCTTCACGGCCCTTGGCTTCATGAACGAGGGTACGCGCAGGCGCTCGGTGCGTCTACCTGATTATCAAGGTGGGCGTGGGGAATGGAAGGACGTCACCTACCTAGCTATGTTAGACACGGACTGGGTAGTGAGGAAGCCGGCGATGGTTATACATAACCCTCCATCGACTATTTGGGACGAAATGGTCAAACGTCATTCAAGGGAGAGGGAAGAATTGGTGGAGTGGGAAGAGAGGCATGGCGGGCTGAAGAGGCCCCCTAGCACGGAGATGATCGACGAGGATACCCCCTCGTCGAAGAAAGCCGGGAAATTGAAGACACCGGTGGTGGATTCAGAGCTTCCGTACTCGTCGCACTGTGTTGGTACGTCGTCCTCTCAGTCATTTGTCTGTGGTTCAAAGCCGCCATCTGGCCAGATCCTAGCATCCATGAAGGCTTCTCAGAAGAAAAGGCCGGTATTCCAGACGAAGGTCCCAGCTCCAAGCCATCTAACAACCGCTCTGAGTCCTCATGCCCAGACACGGGCACTCTTCTCCATCATCCTCTCCGCCCCACGCACCGTGTCTCAATTCTAGCCCATCCGCTGGCTCTAATTCAAGAATGGTGGCATTGTCTCCGTCAGACCCGAACGCCCGTGGTGGCTTCACGTAACCGCTCTCACCTCGCCTAGAAGATGGCTTAACGAGGGGCAGCTCCTCCGTGTCTGAACTTTTGGTGGGCCCATCCACTGCGACATACCTGCAGCAAGTATTCGGTCTCATTAACATAATAGTATTATGGGATAGCCCGTTAACGACTCAACATTGATACTTACATATGCTTCCCATAAATGCACTGTGATATCTTACCTGTGAAATACGTCCTACCTTGTGTTTGATGTCACGGACATGGAATGTCGCACGAGACCGGAGAGGGAAGAGCTCAACTACTAAACACAGTAAATCCGCCGTAGAGAGAGGAGAGGGAGAAGTTCTAAATTCGTATAATGCAACAAAAACACTGACGTAACCGTTAAGGTTGCCTAATAGGCTAGGGCGATCTATAGTGCTGTTGTGTATATGTTTATGTATTGGGACTATTCGAATAGCATTCGTGGCTTTCGTGTAAATCAGTTTGGTAGTACGGCAAGAGGTGGTCAGAGAAGGGATTAGGGACATAAAGTGGTACGCATAAGACAAGGGATTACAATGATAATTGGGTGCATATTTCTTGTAGGGGATAGGTGGTAAACTCTGCCATGGCACGTGAGCATAATACTCCAGCTTTCCAGAGAGTACTACGGAGACA
Organism: Astraeus odoratus; assembly: GCA_016618355.2. NCBI lineage: Eukaryota > Fungi > Basidiomycota > Agaricomycetes > Boletales > Astraeaceae > Astraeus > Astraeus odoratus. The sequence goes on along the minus strand of JADGIP010000228.1, from coordinate 24,289 downwards.
AAGGCAGAAGGACAGATATCGTGTGCACTTACACAAGCATGTAGCATAACGAAGTATAAACGTGTAGCACACGTACAAATAGATACCAGGTAAGTAATAGAATACTAACAAGAATGAACTAGAACTTCGAAAGCAGCGTAAGGGGCGTTAGCCATGACCTCCACATCCTTTTAAAGCGAGTGCTTTCTCTATGTCCTGATCTTGAGAAAGAATAAGCAATAATTTGCCAGAAGACCAGGAGACATCGGGGGTCAGAAAGTTCTGATTAGCGCAGGTGCCATCTTATCCCTATAGCTGTCTACTCCTCCTGTTGGCACCCCTCCCATCGCGCTCTCATGCCAAGCAGACGGTGGAGATGCCGTTGACTTCGTTTACGTTTATGCAAACGTTGAAGGCGAAGTCAATGTCGGCGTCGTCATCCACAAGGACATGAAACGCGAGGGCTATGCGCGGGACACTATGGAGCTGGCGCTTGGATATCTGTTTGAGGGTCCCGGGTTTCACCGAGTTCAGGCTGCTGTTCTAGACATACAAGACAAGGACCAGACATTGCTGTTCTTCACGGCCCTTGCCTCATGAACGAGGGTACACGCAGACGCTCGGTGTGTCTACCTGATTATCAGCGTGGGCATGGTGGATGGAAGGAGGTCACCTACATAGCTATGCTAGATACAGACTGGATGGTGAGGAAGCCAGCGATGGTTAGATATAACCCTCCGTCAACTATTTGCGACGAAATGATCAAACGCCATGCGAGGGAGAGGGAAGAACTAGTGAAGTGGGAATAAAGGCGTGGCAGGCTGAAGCGATCATTCAGTACAGATATAATCAACGAGGATACCGTGGCGGATTCGGAGCCTCCGTACTGGTCGGACTATGTCAGCTCGTTGGCCCTTCGTCCGTGGTTCAGAGCCATGTCCAGATTCTAACACCTATCAGGGCTTCCCCAAAAGAAGAGGACGGTATTCCGGGTGAAGGTCTGTGGGCCCGTTCCAGGTGCAAGGCACCTAGCAACCATTCCGAGTCCTCGTCCCCAGACGCGAGCACCGTTTCCCATCATCCCCTCCACCCGACGCACCGCTGCTCAGTTCCAGCTTACCCGATGGCTCTAATCCAAAAACAATGGAACAGTCTCTGTTCGCTCCAAACATCCGTGGTTACTGACCTCGCTGAGTAAACCTGTGTCCGAAGGCGGCGGCGGGCCCGTCCAATGCGATACTTATGAATTCAAAGTATTTTCGACCCAACATAATAGCACATAATAACTGTACGGCTTGTCAACGAATGCTTCAAATACTCCACACGTTCCTTATGCCCTTGTATTATGAACGAAGGTCCAGTTACAGGATTACTCCCAGTACGGCACGGAAGATCATGTTACAATGGTCCATCTTCTGCGGCGTACCTTTGCATCTGGTTGAAAGTCGGGCTCCAGCAATCGAACGGATAGGTGCGACGTAGAGCGATGCTATCGTGGCAAGCGGATAGTGTACAAATGCTGTACTACAGCAGTTTATGTAACGGTAAGATCTAGCTGTATACTACCGGCGATTTCCGAATGCAAGCGATTCTACTAGTACGACGAATATTCTGACACTGGTGGGCTTTTGTGGCAACGGTGCACATACTGATGTGGCCTGGACGACGTATCTCGTTGTCGGAATCGCAACCAATCTCCGCAATACAACAGCCCTCGCAGCCTCCACCTACGGTATGGGTCGAAGACAAGTACGCACGACTGCGCTCTGCATGGTAGGTCCATGGCATGTAAGTATTTTATGAGAAGTTCTAGTCTGGTCTGGGACTACGTTAAGGATGATCTGCAAAGTGCGTATCTGTTTGATGGCGGAGAGTCATCCGTTCATGATACATGCAAGCTGGAGTAAAGATCCTTGACATTCTAGTGCTATTTTCTGCGTCTGAAAGTTTTCACCAGAAGACACAATCGGAGCGCCATGTCACCCCGTTCTCAGCAGCACCTCGTGGAGTATCCCCCTCTTGCTCAGAACTGTGGACTTCGGTAGTGTATGGTGTATATATCTGTTTCGCCCTCAAGTCACTATGGAGGTCCCTTTAACGTCATGGATCACCTTATTGCGCAATCTGTATCATATTTCTCAGCAGGATTTCCCCATCATCGGCCATACCGTTTCCACGGCTATGGTTTTTTCCGATCTTATCTCTGGTGCATATAAAGGAGTGCCCTTCCTAAGTGCACTTCACCGTTCCAAGTCCACGGTCTAAGCCACTGAACCAAGTTCCGAAGTGATCACTATGTCAACGAAGTTAACAGACGATGACCCTGCATCGACATCGTCCATCGACATGAACCCCATTAATGTCAGCGTGGTATCTCAAGCCACCAGTATCTCGGACCTCGTTGATGAAGAGGACCCAGATCAGCTCACCTTCGCAGGCACACTATTCCGCAAGCGCTCGCGTGTTGTTGACCCTGATTCCATTGCTACGAAACGGTCGGTTTTCGATGACCCATTCCTAGCACCTCATTACTGGCCCAAAAAAGGCTACGAGAATACCCATAGATTTGACCCCTCTGCTAGATGGACTTATAGAGAAGAACAGGTATGTTCCTTCATTCCTCCTCAAATACTGTTCTCTCACATTGCCCAAGGCACTTGTTCGGAAGATTGACTGGAGGATTATGGTCATAGCTGCGATTGGATTCTCGGCTTTGAACCTCGATCGCAGCAACGTCAACCAGGCAAATTCAACCAGCTTCCTGAAAGATTTAAAATTGACTACAGATGGTGAGAATATTGTGTGTCGCGACCTGGCGAAATGTAGCGAACAAAGTGATTTCCAGACTTCAACCTTGGAAACACAGTCTTCCGCCTCTCCTTTCTTTGTGCCGAATTACCATCACAACTCGTCTCCAAACGAGTGCGCTATGATATATGTCTTATTTCATGGACATTGAACTTGCAGTAAAATAGGTCGGCCCTGACCGATGGATACCTACCCAAATTTGTCTGTGGAGTATGGCCTCGCAAGTTATCGTTGCAACCGACACTCATTCCTCGATAGGTATTGTCTCAGCAGTACAATTCTGGTTGAAAGGAAGAACGTCGTTCCTCGTGTGTCGTTCGTTACTTGGGTACGTTGTTATTATGGTTCTGTTTGTTTTGTTGGGCTCTCACATGTCCTTCGCAGGATTCTTCAGGGCGGGTACGTCTTCACAGTATAAGAGATAACTTGATGTCTCTAGCTTTTCCAGGTTCATTCCTGATTTAGTTTTATATCTATCCTGTGAGTGACTTCACGTTTCTATGGTCCTTCTCTCTCATAACGTATTAGATTTCTACACCAAGACTGAACTCCCCATCCGCCTCGCTCTGTTCTGGATGTCTATGTACCTCTGCAGTATTGTCGGCAGTTTTCTCGCGTATGGCATACTCCATCTTGATGGAGTGGCTGGTCATACGGGATGGCGGTGCGCTATAAAGTGAATAACTTGTATCTGTTCTGACAATGTCGACAGGTGGTTGTTCTTGATAGAGTGCGTTGCACTTCTTCCTCCCGTAGTAATTACTTTTAGTTCGCTCAACAGGGGATTACTGACACTCGTCATTGGCATTGTCGCATTTTTCAACATGCCCCCTTCTCCTACCCAGACAAAGAGTTGGTTTAGGCCAAAGGGTTGGTTTTCTGAGAGAGAAGAAATTATAATGGTTAATCGAATCCTCAGGGATGACCCGAGTAAGGTAAACCGATCATAACCACTGATCATGTTTCAGTTTTAACTTCCATCAGGGTGACATGCACAACAGGGAAGGCTTAACTCTGAAACGGCTGTGGACGGCCATTTGCGACTACGACCTATGGCCTATATACATCTTGTAGGATAGCCTTCCTCTTCTCTGGATGAGAATTGACCGCAATGCTACACAGAGGTCTAATGTTTGGGATCCCCAGCAACCCGCCTGCAACATACCTGACCCTTCTGCTGCGGAGCAATGGGTAAGTAGCACTACGAGTGGGTGTCTTATGTTGCTCAGCATTGTCCAGTTTCAATACGTTCCAAACCAACCTCTTGACAATTCCATCGCAAGCGCTAGGAATTGCTACCACCTTCCTCGTTACTCTACTTTCTGAGTTCGTCGGGGAACGTACTATGGTGGCTATGTCAGAGGATCTGTGGACTCTTCCCTTCCTTGTCGCACTGTATGCTCTCCCTTCGAACCCCAGTTCATGGCTATTCTTTGTGAGTTCCATTATCCACTGAGTCATAATCTACTCATTTCTATGCAGGCTATTGTTACCGGACTTCTTTCATACCCGTACGTCCACCCTCCTGGCACTGCTTTAATCACTGATTTGCAAGTTTTTCCATAGGTACACCCACGCGATACAGGTAAGTACTCCCTCCGAAACCCCCTCCTTGTGAACTGAACACAAGCAGGTCGGTTGGTGCTCTCGGAATGCAGGTGCTGTGGCAAGTCGCACTGTCAATGCGTCCTTGTATAACATGTAAGAGACACTACTTATATCCACTCCGTGGTAATTAAATCTAACGTGGCGCCAGGTTCGTGCAAGCAAGCAATGTAATAGCTTCCCAGATATATGTAGCAAGTGATGCACCAAGATGTTTGTACCCTCCCACCCCGAAATCGTATTGAAGTCCTGAATCTTATCAGATGAACGCGGCAATCGCATTCTCATCATCGTCTGTGTCTTCAATCTCTGCGTCTTATATCCTGGAACGAAAGCATACTACATGTGGCGGAATCGCCAGCGGGCAAATATTTGGGATGCGATGACCCCAGAGGTAGGCAACCACGTTAACCGTACATGATATACTGACTCACCTTTCGAATAGCAACGCTCCCATTATTTAAGTTCAACAAGAGACATTGGAAACAGGAGGCTGGACTTCCGCTTTGCTCATTAATTGCATAATGCGTAACGCCCTTCGACTTTCCAAGAGTAATTCTACTTTGGACGCGTATTATGATATTCCGTTACCGTGATCAGGTATCTCAGATGTCGACCGCTATTGAGCGTTGTGGTGAACTTGAATATTTCACTTCCTATTTCCCGGGCATTTTTTGCTACGAAGACTTGACGAAATAGAGCATGCAGTACTTGCATAGGTTTATAGGTTTATGTAGTTCTTATATGTTCGATGTAACGCTTTTCTATGGAGAAGCACTGTTAGGGCGATGTGCCGCATATGGCTAACTATCAGTTTCACATCATGCCTTACATCATACAGGGAGCATTGTGACTGTAGCTCGACCATTCTCATTCCCCAATGTCTATGTACATCCGGCGCTTGGTCTCTGGTGGTAAATCTCGGCACAGAGATGATGAGCTCGGAATGGAACTAGGTGAATATCAAGTGCTCTATACTCCTAATGGACGTACTGGGGCTAAACCTTCTCCGCGGCTGAGGATACAGATCTAGCCTATGTGACCGACAACATCATTGTCATGGGCTTCCCTGCGGCTGGTTTGGAGAGCATATACCGCAACCGACGAGCGGACGTCCAACGGTTCTTATCTATGCGTCATGGCCAAGATTTCTGGGTGTTCAACTTCTGTCCGATCTCTGAAAACTCATACGACGAGGGTGTGTTCCATGGCCGAGTGAGCAGGTATCCCTTCCCCGATCACAAGTTAGTAGTGAACATCTGTCTTGCGGCCGTTCTCACGCGTCCCTGTTTGTGAACTTCAGTGTCCCACCGTTCCGGTACATGGAGTTGGTGACAAAAGAGATGCGCTCGTGGCTCTCCGGCTCTGATTCAAGGATAGCGGTGCTGCACTGCAAGGGTATGTCATATATTCAATTTCTTGTCCTGAACAAACGTAAACACTGGAAGCAAAATAGCCGGAAAAGGTCGTTCCGGAACCCTAGCATGTGCGTACCTGCTCGCGTGTTCCATTTCGCCGCAAACACCGGAAATTAGTCCTCGGAGGACAGTCCACATCGCGGATCTGATGTCGCACCGAGATGCCCTCGGGCCGACCTCCGCTGTGCTTGAGGACGTCGAGGTGAAGACGATTCCTGCTACAAACGACAGTCCACTACAGATGCAGGACAGCTTATCCTTGAAATGGTCTATGGTGCGCACTGTGTCTGAGCCACCTAGAGACACGTTCGAGCAGGTTCTTGACTTATACACTTCTCGTCGGATGAAGCCCACCCTACTGCCGGTTCCGACGACCAGGCAAAAGCTAGGCGTCAGCATTCCCAGTCAACAGCGATGGCTGCGTTACTGGTCGCAATTCCTCGCCTCAGGGAATCTGGGCCAATCTGGTTGCAGGAAGGTTAGACTCACTCAGATAGTTATTCGGATGCAGGAGTTGTCCGGAATACAGCCTGGAATTGCACAAGCAGTAAGCGTGGTGAAACAAACGACCAGCAGACATGGTGCCTGGACTACCTCGAATAGTGGTCTTCGGGTTTCCCTCGCCCGATACGACGATAGCTTAGTTGATACTCTGGCAAATTATGAAGAGCCTCAGCGATCCAAGCCCGAGGACTGCCATATTTTCAATGACGATAAGTGGGACAAGGGGAAAATGGTACATAAATTCGCTTCAATGATTGCGAAGGATGTGCAGATCTCGTCCGACAAGACTATGGTAAGCACGACGTCGTGGTTTGTTCAGAAATCGAAATAGCCAGCGAATTCCTATGCTAGGGTGCACATTTGTTTACGTTCACAATGGCGTCGCTGCCTCAAGAAGATTGGACGGATATACATGTTCAAGAGATGCCTAGTTCACAGCAAAGAAATACACCTCTTGCGTCGTCGCTGGATGGTTCTACCTACTCTGTGGTCTCTCCGTTGTCCGAGGCGGGGAGCGAGAATGACTTCCTAGATATAGTAGTGCATGCGAATCGCGAATTGCGCCTGAAAATATTCTGGGGACAGGTACATCCGCTTTGTCCGCTGTCGTCGCATCCAATTCATTGCTACTTCCCCCCCCCTAGGCGACGCTCGGCTGGGTCTGGTTTATCCCTGCGTTTCATATTGCCCCTGATGAAGTATCTTCGATGGCATTATTCACGCACCCTGACATCGATTTCGCAAGGGGAATGGGAAAGGCAGTGGTTGACGTGAAAGTCTCCATGGCATGGTACACTGATTGACACTACTGGCGGATGCTGGGTCAATGTCGGACGGCTGCCGCTTTCTGAAATGGCCAAGTTTCAAACTTCATCACCCATGGAGGTGGCAGTGGCGTCATGTACAACAACGAACTACAAACAGCCCATGCCTCACGCGGTAATCAAGATACCAGTTAGTTCCCGGAGAAAATAGTCTTTCAGGACCGAACTCTATGCGTGACCTTATTTGGCACTATCAGCATCATTATGCAACGCGATCTCTCCCATTACCATTCATGAAGGCCAGGACATAGGTAGGACCACGAAGACTGTCCAAAATGTGAACGCTGTCGTTGCAGTGATAATGCAACGACTCTTAATCTGCTCATGCAATAGCCGACATGTGACTGACTGGAGCGATGCAAAGCTTCTCGCAGATGGAGACCCCAACCTTCATTCAGGGTGTATCACAGTGTTGGCACTGCCAGACGATCAGTATCGCTGTTCCATGGCCATGCCAATGGTTGGGCCTGATGGAAAGAAAAACTTGCTATGCAACTTGTGACGCATCCTTGATAGTATTGTCTCGCAAAATACATAGTTGTCAGCGCTTTGATTTGAAACTCTGAGTTGGAAACAATTGATTTGGGGGTCGTCGTATCTCGGTGGGGCGAGACCGTTTGAACTTCAATAGCGGTAGTAACCACTACCTACTAGACTGAGCCTACATGTCAGTTCCTCTCCAATGGCACTGTTGCGGCATACAAATATAGTTGTTATCTCGTCTCTCTGCAACGACACTGGCTTAGCAGCTAGCCGACGTCACAGTTCCTTGAATTTCGCCAATAGGTACGTATGTAGACACATGCCTGCTTCATACGGACATTAGCCAAGAATTTTGTGTGTCGCTGAGGTGGAACGTCTTGGCCCCTGAAGGCGCTGGAAGTTTGATCTCCTGGAAACCAAACAAGAAATAGAATACCATAAAAGGCAACTCCTGTAGCGAAAGATTAGTTCATTTTTGTCCGCACGGGGACTTTGGCTGACAAACTTGACGCTCGGAGGTCGAAATGCTTCCGCCCCAAGGTTTTTGAAATTGACAAGTCACGGGTCAGTTGTTATATGTGCGTACTTGAATTATGGGGGAACTAAGTAGGTTGCCTACTGCGTTGTCAAGTCCAGGATCAAGCAGTGACGCGCTGGAAGGTGGTAGCAGTGAAAAGCGGTGTTTTATGTAGCGAGAGGCCGTAAACATCATTGGTGCCGGCAATATACGTCGGCAAATGTTCCAAGGTTTTCCGCAACCCCAAACTTTTTACGCGCCATAAATTTCAGGGCGTGGTGCACCCTTTCCTTCAATTTTTTGTCCCTTGACCACATCTCCCCTCTGACGCTGTCTGCATTCCGCAGGGCAGTTCTTCCTCTCTCTCTCGTCGCCAGAGATGGCTGCGTCTGCTATAGCATCCACTGTCAACCATGACGATCACTCAACGACTACCGACACGCCCGACAGGATCACGACAAAGAGCACCGTTGGATTTGTAGAAGATCCAGAGCATATCCCCGCCGACGCTAGCATCCCCGACAACTATGTATCATACACCCTTAAGAACCAGAAGTCGCTGCCGCCCGTGACGTGGGATAACCTGTTGAATGAACTCAACTGGCTTCATGTTGCCATCCTCGGACTGACTCCAATACTTGGATTTATTGGAGCCTACTTCACCCGCCTCAGGTGGGAGACGGCTTTGTGGGCTGTGATATACTATTACATGACTGGGCTGGGTAAGACGCGTCTTTTTTTTTCGGTCTTTTTCGTATTTTCATTTCATTTTATTTTTTGTTTGTTTTCTTACTGTTGTGTTGGTACTAACTGGCTGCCAAATAGGTATTACTGCCGGATACCACCGTCTTTGGGCACATCGTTCGTACAATGCTTCGCGGCCTCTGCAATATGCACTTGCCCTCTGTGGCGCTGGCGCTGTCGAAGGTTCTATTCGATGGTGGGCCCGTGGCCACCGCGCACACCACCGGTACACCGACACCGACCTCGACCCCTACAATGCTCACAAGGGCTTGTTGTGGTCACACATTGGTTGGATGATCGTCAAGCCTCGTCGCAAGCCGGGCGTAGCTGATGTCAGTGACCTTTCAAAGAACGATATTGTCAAATGGCAACATCGCCACTACCTGACATTGGTGCTCGTCATGGGAGTTATTTTCCCTACTGTGGTGGCTGGACTGGGGTGGGGAGACTGGAAGGGCGGGTATGTGTATGCAGGCCTGCTCAGGCTTGTGTTTGTGCATCACGTGAGCGTTCCAGACATCTGAGAAAAAGTTGTGCCTAATCCCCTGCCTAGTCTACGTTCTGTGTCAACTCGCTCGCCCACTGGCTCGGAGAGACACCGTTTGATGACAAGCATACTCCTCGTGACCACATGGTTACTGCGCTCGTCACCATTGGCGAGGGCTACCACAACTTCCACCACCAGTTCCCCATGGATTACCGGAATGCGATCAAGTGGTATCAGTATGACCCCACCAAGTGGTTCATTTGGGCTTGCAAGAAAGTGGGCCTTGCTTCCCACCTCAAGGTATGAGTGATGATGTGTCCCTCCGTTTTATTCTCTATGATTCGAATTTCCTGTGACAGACATTCCCTGATAATGAAGTTCGCAAGGGCCAGCTCACGATGCAACTCAAACGTCTTCGTGAAGCGCAAGATACGCTGTCGTGGCCATCGGATAATAGCCATCTGCCTGTGATCAGTTGGGAAAGTTGTGCGTCATCGAGACTGATGATTATTCCCATGGCTTACTGGATATTTGAATTTAGACCAAACCCAGGCCAAGACTCGACCCTTGATCTGCGTTGCTGGGTTCATCCATGATGTAGCTGATTTCTTAGATGAACATCCAGGTGGACGTCATCTATTGACCAAGAACATCGGGAGAGACGCCACGACGGCCTTCTTTGGTGGTGTATATGACCACAGCAATGCTGCGCACAACGTGGGTGCTTTCTTTATATGTGTTGATGTTTCCCATACTTACTGGGCATGCGTGTGCTTAGCTTCTCTCGATGAAGCGAGTGGGTATATTGCACGGTGGATCACCACATGGGCTGGAAGATAAAGCGATACCCCCGAGTCAGCGACTGCGGGTGGCACGGTACAACGAAATTGGTGGGAGCGGATATAGCTCGGCAGCGCTATCGGATGGGGAGGGTCTGCTGGGATGATGTGCTAGTCTGTTCTTTTTTCTTTTTCTTTCTGATATGCATATAGTGGGGAAGGATAGGAAGAAGTAGACTATGGTGAGACAGCCATTCTGTTCCCTGCAGGTGTCTTTCTTGCTCCGTTTTGCATCGGTCATCAGCTACGGATTCCATGCTGCTTTGCCGTCATTAGAGTCTTGCTATGAGAAACATTCACACTGTTACGATGAAGCACCTGCACTTTGCAACTATGTATCTACTTGAATGAGTGTGGAAATACATATCAGACGGGAGAGATCCTCGATTAATTATGTCTATAGATATAGATAGTGGCCACAAATGTAATTTTGACACGTTGACGTAAGCGTACATACACGAGCAAACAAGAGCGGGCGAAGCTGCATTAAGGGTCTTTCCAGGAGAAGAAGATTCATCTATGCATATATGGTAAGGTATGTGGCGGCAGTTAGACGGCGTACCGGAGGAGACTTTTCTGGAATGCCGATAAGTGGTTAGGCTTGCGAAAGGGCAACCTGTCGAGCGGGGGGGGTGTCTTCCCCTACCGAGGCCACGCGACACGGCGAGGAACACAGAAGCGCGGAGGGTTCGTTTAAGTCATTCTCATGCCGCGATTCGCGACGAAGCGGACAAGTCGACTGCAGCTGACGAAGATGGGGGCCCGGTGAATCATAGATGAATTTGAAAGTCGGCTTGGTCGACTCGGGGGAAACCGACGGCGATGAAGATGGCGGTCGCCATTCATGTGTTGCTCGGATGGTTTCCATGGGACGACCTTTGATGCCCTTCGGGGAGGAGCGAAGACAACGCCGAGGACTGTTCACATACACCGAGGTTGCCTGCGGCAAGAAAGAGGAAAGTGACGGAAAATCCAAGGATGCGATGGCAATGAAAGCCACTTAGTCAGTTGATGCGGTTTATGTCAGAAGCTGTGACGCAGAGGCCGACTCTTGTCTCTGATCACGTTTCCCTTGTCAAATCGGACAAGAGATCACGTTCATAGTCCATATCCATAATCGTGCCCATCCCTCTTATTCGTCGCCGTATCAACCAGACCCATCCCTGGCCAGAGTCGCTCGCTCGCCCTCTCTGCGGCCCTTTCTTGAACCCATCCGCATCCCATTTCTTTTACTCCTCACCCCCACCCCCCACCACGACGTCGATATCCCTCCTTGCGTTCATTACCACAGCCATGGGGACACGGCGCCAAAAGCTTGCGGAAGACGATCCACTCACTCGGGCCATCGCGCCGCCCGCCAACGAGACACAGCAACAGCGCGAGGAACGCATGCGCACAGAGCAGGAGGCGAAGCGGGTCTCGGACGCCATCGACGAGGAACTGAACAAACAGCGCATCGCAGACAAGAAGAGCCCGAAACCCATCAAGATTCTGCTCCTAGGTGTGTGTCCGCCCCGTGTCCGGTCCCCCTCTGTCGACTGGGTGCGCTCACCGACCCTTCTCCCCCAGGGCAAAGCGAATCCGGTGAGCTTCTCAATGTCCCCCCTCTGCGATGATGAGTTGCCGCCCCCTTACTCAGCGCTGCAGGCAAGTCCACGACTCTGAAAAGTAAGCACGGAGTCCATATCCTTGGTCTATTTTGGGCACTTTTAATTTACCCGCATTCGGCTATGTCAGATTTCCAGCTCATGCATTCTCCGAAGGTGCGTCTTCGACATATTCAATTATCCTTTGATGCTTTCCCATCGGCCCGGCTTTCACCGCCTCCCTTCTCACACGCTGATGCTCCGCTTAGACTTTTCGAGCCGAGAAGGCGTACTGGCGAGGCATCATCCAAATCAATGTCGTCCAGTCCATCCACACCATCCTAGATCTCATTTCCAGAGCTCATGCTGCTTCCCACTCCATCACCGCTCCAAACCCATCGTCTGCCAATCACGCTATCCATGGCTCATCATCGACGTCTTCTCACACCTCGTCCCACAAAGAATATCCCCCGCTCACTGCAGAACACCTCAAGCTCAAGATGCGGCTAGCACCTCTCATCCAAGTCGAAGCTGCCCTTCTCCGCAAAATTCTTCCGCCTGGCCAGGCCTGCCATGCCGATGACACGCTGCACGAGGTATGCGTCAACTCAAGTAATACGGGGTGGAAAGGCGCTTTCAACCGTCTGCTAAGCAACAATGGCGGAAACAAGGATGGCTGTGACAGTGTAGTGGATGCGGTAGACTGGCCAGGTGCCGATGGTCCTGGTGTTGTCTTGCATGCGTGTGCTGAAGACATGAAACGCCTATGGACTGACCCGATCATCAAGAGATTGATGCACGTCGAAAAGATGAGACCGGAGGAGATGGCCGGGTTGTGAGTCTTACATCACTCCACTGCTATTCTGCTGCAGATATTCGGGTATCTGCATACTTGGATATGGGCTGAACCTCCGTCGCTCTTCTAGCTTCCTTGATGATCTAGATAGAGTTACCTCGCCACGATATGTGCCCACAGATGGCAAGTGCTTTGCACCTTATTCGCATCGAGGTCCCCGCTCATTACTTGAATAGAGGATATCCTGCGTGCGCGAATAAAAACGCTCGGGGTGTCGGAACACCGTTTCTCAGTGCGGACTGGTCGGTCGTCTTGCCCAGCGGGTGCTATTGCCCTACTAACCAGTGCCTAGGACCTCTGGGGGGAGGCATGAATCACGACTGGAGGGTATTCGACGTGGGAGGGCAAAGGTCACTGGTATGTCTCATCACCGCGTATGGTCTTCCAGAAACTCATGGGAATTTTACAGCGAGGTACGGGGATGCACTGTGTGAAATCTGTTCGTCCGACTGACTTTCTGGATAGCGGCTTGGGCACCGTACTTTGATGACATGAATGCCATCATATTCCTAGCGCCCATAAGCTGTTTCGACCAGGTCCTTCAAGAAGATCCTTCCGTCAACAGACTGGTGGGCCCGTCTGCCCGTTTCCTTAATTGTTCCCCCCTGACCAAGCTACCAGGCGGACTCGTTCTTGCTATGGAAAACGATTGTATCACATCCATTACTTAAGAAGACGGACCTAGTTCTGTTCCTGAACAAGTGTGATATACTGCGCGCGAAGCTGGAATCGGGAATTCGTTTAGGAGATTACATTACTAGCTACGGGAATCGCCCAAATGACTTTGATAGTGCGAGCATGTGTAAGTGTCTCTTTTGACATTTCTTCTCTTCCATCCCCATGTATTCTCTGACGGCAATGCTCGGATTCGGCCTTTGTTCATCCACAGACCTGAAGAAGAAGTTCGCCGCGTTGATGAAGGAACACGCTGGAGACCGCCCATTCTATTGCCACTTTACGTCGGTCACGGTATGTCCCCTTGTTGTCAGCGCAATACAGCCTATTGTGACCCTGCTTCTTTACCTTCTTTGGTGTAGGATACCAAGTCGACTACGTTGATATTGCAAAATGGTGAGTGACTCAGCCAATTCACCCGGTTGCAGGTTTGAATTGATTGTGCACAGTGCAAGACGTGATCGTACGGGATAACTTGAAGCGAAGTGCGCTAGTGGGATAGACTGCGCCTCACTTCTCGTCGGTGGCCTAGTCCATCCATGCATAGCTATATTCCTTTCCCCCGCTCTATCCTTCCTCCAGGCAACCTATTCCATGGACGAACGGCCTTGTGTTTTGCTGTGCTCTGCTTGATATGTTCCGTTGGTTACTGGGCGTGCGCAGGGAACTTACGCCTGTACATACTATTCAATCGGTCTCTCATTCCCGTCGCCCAATCCTGCTTACGTTTACCTACTGACCCTCCCGTGTGGAGGCTGACAGATGTACCGCTCACCTTTGTTGCCTTCTACAGATTAGCATCTACGCAGAGAGCGCACACATCCCCCCTCGCATTGCGGTAGCTCGCAGTCTACATGTCGAACTTGTTTTCTTTCTGTTTGCTCTCTGTCCACTGTTATCCTGTTTATTTCATCTACAACGCAATCCCACCACATAGTGTATGTTTAGCGTACTTGTCTCGTACTAGTCGTTTGTTTTCCTGCCAGCTATTCCATCGTATGAGGGTTCGTTTTTCCCCAGCAAGGGTTGAAGTTCATGTATCCATGTGTCACGAGGTCGAGATGGACCCAAGGGCCTGGGTGGAGGGAGGCGGCGGCCGTGGCCAAGGCTCTGACGGCCTTGTTACCCCGCACTCACAGCGAAGAGACTTGTTCGGGCGGGCCTCGGCCTCCTCGATCTCAGAGTTCATTATAGTGTCATGACAACATCACACCCCCGCTGCTCCGTTACAATCTGTAGGACCGTTTTGGTGCAATGATCGACCGATCGCCTCAAAGACTGCGACTGGTCGCTCACCCACGGTCAGGGTCAGCTCTCGTCCGTGGTGCCTTTCGCCAAGGGGTACAGAGGGAACATCCCAAGCCCAGCGTTGGGGAAGGTGCCGGCGGAGATGAATATTTAAATATCCCGAGTGCGGACCCTACACGTAAGGGGATGAAGGAATCCACGGTTCCCAAGCCGACTCGGAGTGTATAGCAGCCGTCCGTCAGAACGGTACCGGGGAACGACTCGACCAGCCTTTCGGCACAAGGCCACGATCTCGGGCCTTTCTTCACTTCCGCTAACACTACGACGCAGCCCGCCGCCGAGCGACAAAGGATGGAGGCGGCGGGCTAACTAAATATGTATCATAGGATCCTCGCGATGCACGGATCAGGGTCTTGTCATCAGGGTCATCAGAAGACACACCACACCTCGATTTCCTGTGGCAGTCTGTTGTGCCGCGGGTTGTCAGAACATAGTAGTCCTGCGTGTACGTGTAAAGTGTTAGTCAGAAACGTTATGCGAGCCGGCGGTAAGTGGGTTCTCTGATCGCGCTCCGGCGTGCTCTTCGCAGGGTCTTCTTCGTTGGTCGCGCACCCATGCATACGTCAGACGGTCCGTCAGAAGGTCCGCCGAGACGTCATTTGCCAGCAACGTGCGGAAACCGCCGCCGTGGTGGCTATACGGGGCTTCTTCCATCATAGGTGTGGTCCGTGTGCATCCCTTGCATAGCGTTGTCTCGTTCCACATAGAAAGCTCCAGGTTGACATCCATGTGGAGATTCGCAACTTGCGCATAAACACCCCAATATCTGAGGGCTAGACCTGCTTCTTAACGAAATCATGATCTCGAATCACTAGGAAAAAAGAGGCTATCCACTGTCGTACGATGATACCGCAGCGACGGATCACGGGGGAGCCCGTCGAAAGTTGGTCCGCCTCGCGCATCTGCAGTGCCTCAGGCTGTCAATGAACAGCAACAATGTGCAACCACAGAGTCCGATGGGTGATGACGTTCGCTTACATAGCGATATTTGTGATGTTGGGTTGTCATTTCCTTTGTACCGCTTCGAAAACGTGAACGAATGGCTTCCTCCGCCTGCCTGGGGGACATTGTGTGGTCCGGAAGACAAATACCCGGTTGACTCATCCCATGTACACAAGAACCAACGGGAAGCCTGGGTTATTTCGATAGTGTCTTGAGACCCTATCGACAATGCACCGCAAGAGGGTCAGTATCGACCTCGGTGGTAACCAACAGCAGGACAGTGACCAAGTATCTGAGATGGGATATTCTCAACTGATCAGTTGTGCAAGATGCCCAGCAGGGTGTCGCAGGGGTAAAGGACATGAACCCGTAGAGGATCGAAACATGCTAATTCACGCACCGCTGTCCATGTAATTTATTCCCTAGAACAAGACCTATACATAGTGGACATTGGGCCTGTCTATAACAGAGCCATGTCCTAGACAAACCAGACTCAACATCGAATTGCACTACGTCGCAGAACGTTATGCATAACACCGAGTCTTAGCATACCAGATTAGGTCACCCATCAAATTACATAATAATAAATGACTGCCCTAAAGTTTTAGCTATGTGTGCCAGTACATACTCTAGCTCGAGCAAGGTAGGTCTGCAGCACTCTGAAGGGGCAGGGGCAGGTGCAGGTAATGTCGACCACTCTAGGAAAACGAAAGTTTAAGGAAGTGGACCCTTCCGAAGGCGGAGGACATGGGTAAGCCACTTAACATCGTAGAGGAATAAGGCGATATCCATTTCACTGCAGATCCACTCTCTTCGTGTCTAATCTACCCTATGACGCGACATCGACAGATCTTAAGACAGCTTTCTCTGACCTTGCGCCAGTCCGGTCTGCTTTCATAGTTCTTGCACATGGGACAGGTGTATCGAAAGGCGTCGGCTACGTCTCCTTTGCGACCCGGGAGGATGCGCAGACAGCATACGACACTATTATGGCCGAGGGAATAACACTGAATGGTCGAAAGCTGAGAGTTGAATGGGCCGGACCAAAGGTGTTGAAAACAAGTAAATGCATCTAGAGTCCTACTGAGTTTTTACTAGCCCAAGGAGAAAACGACTAAGGACCGGTCCCAAGCACTCAAAGCAGCAGTTACGAAAAAAGAAAAAGAGGACGCTCCCCTTGGCAAGTTACCCGGCCCCAAGACAAAGGATCCCTTGGCTATACGAACGATCGCTATTTCGGGCTTGCCTTCGTCTGTAGACATGAAGACACTATGGAAAAAGTTGCGCAAGCTCGAAGGTACTGAGAAGGTGGATTGGCCTGGAAAGACATCCTCTGGGGATGATGATCCTACGACAGGTGATGATCTTCTCTGTTTGAACAGCAATCCAAGCATTTATCGTTTTACAGCAACTGCTTTGTTCTCCACATCGAAAAATGCCCAGGATGCTGTCCAGAAGCTCCATGCACACGTATTCAAGGGCAGTTTATTATCCGTGACACTTAAAAAACGTCTCGAGAGTCTCGTCCAGGGTTCAATCAGAAGTAGGTCACCACCCTGACGTGCATTGCACATGATATTGAGGTGTACATAGAACCAGCTGACCGCGCTCAGCCCAGTCGCGAGAGTCGTCTCATCGTCCGTAACCTTCCTTTCGACTTCACAGAGCAAGACCTACGAGCAACATTCCTCCCCTACGGACCGATACACTCGATCAATATGCCTATGGTGAGCGCAGATGAGGCTCACAACGACGAGGAAACGAAGCCCTCCACACACTCCCGTTCGAAAGGTTTTGCCTTCGTTTGGATGTTGAGTAAGAAAGATGCCGAAACTGCAATGAAGGAATGCAATGGCATCAAAGTCAAAGCTGGGATGGCAGATATAATCGTTTCTGACAAACAAAAGAAAAAGAAGGATCGAAGAGAGGAAAAGAAGCGTGCACAGTCAGTCAAGGAGGAAGACGTAGCGGAGGATGGCGTCCCTGAGAAGAATGGCCTATCGCAGGGTCGGGTAATAGCGGTTGACTGGGCATTGAGCAAGGATAGGTGGGAAGAAGTGATGTCAAAGCGGCAGGGAATAGAAGACGGCGAAGGCCCGCGAGAGGACGTGACCATGGAGAGTTCTTCAGGCGGTGAAGATGACAGTGGAAGTGAGACTGGGGAAGACAGTCATGACGAGGCAGGTGAAGGTGACCAGCTAGGTATGCACGAAGGAGGTGCTAGTGACGAAGAAAGTGAGACTGGAGATGAGGATGATGACGACAGTTTCTCAGAGGATGACAACCAGCAAGAAGTTGTGAAACCCAAGTTACCTCAAACTGATGTTGGAACCACTTTGTTCATCCGCAATATCCCCTTCGCCGCAACAGAGGACGAGTTACGGACTTTGTAAGCTTGTCTTCCATTTAACAGCTTTGGGTCTCATCACAGTATAGATTCAGAGCATGGGGCCCACTTCGTTACGCGCGGATTACCGTTGACCCGGAAACAGACCGTTCCCGAGGAACTGGGTTTATATGCTTCTGGAATAAAGATGATGCAGACAAAGTTATCGAGCAAAGTGACATGTTGCGAGCGGAGACTACGGGTAATCAGTCACAGGTGTGCTCTTCGTTTATGCACGGAACTTGACTTATCCATGTTACGAATATTCTAGCTACCTCAAAATCCATTCACCAACCCTTCCATTCTTACGCCTGATCCCTCGTCGAGCATTGCCAAAAACCTGGTTCTGCACGGCCGTACACTGGATGTCGTGCGCGCCGTAACCAGGGACCAAGCAGCGAAGCTAAAGGAAGAGGGTGAGAAAGCCCGAGAGAAGGCCGACAAGCGCAATATCTATTTGCTACGCGAGGGTGGTTAGTCCTATCTCTACACCTGGCTCATTTTTTATACTCATAGTTTCCTTAGCTATCCTTCCCAATACCCCTGCTGCAGAAGCGTTATCTACAGCTGAGCTGGAGAAGCGCACGAGCTCGTTCAATGCTCGTCGGGCGTTGCTTCGTAGCAATCCCTCTTTATATGTTTCCAGAACGCGACTAAGCATTCGGCGTATACCCGTGTTTGTGACCGAGCGGGTCCTTAAACATCTCGCTATCCACAGCATCAGGGCATTCAAAGCAGAAGTCAAGGAGGAACTTAGGGAAGGATTGACTCCTGACGAACTCACCGATCCTCCTGAAGGAACTGTTCTGGGCGCCAACCAACACAAAGACAGACAACCCCCATCTAGGAAGCACAGTAAGAAATTCGGGCGACCTACCCCCGTTAAGCAGGCCAAAATTGTACGACAGCAAGATCGGGTTGACCCTGTGACTGGAAAGGGCCGTAGCCGAGGGTACGGATTCATCGAGATGCACACACACGCAGACGCACTTCGGGTCCTACGTTGGGCTAACAATAATCCCGAAGTAGGCACACTGTGTGATGAATGGTGGCGGAAGGAACTTGCAGATCTTATCAAGAAGGAGAGAGCGGCACTAAGTCCCGATGAGGCTCGCATCAATCGGATGAAGGAGGCAATGGAAAGCCCATCAAAACATTCCACTGGTACACTGATTGTGGAGTTTGCGATTGAAAATATACAGGTTGTGCAGCGCAGGTCGTCACAGCAGAGGGAGAAGATGGTGAGCATCTTCCAAAGCATGTGTATTGTCCCATATCTGAACGCACCTACCAGGCTAAATTACATGCCAAACATCCATGCGTAGAAACGGAGGAGCCTCCATCTAAAAGGCACCGGATATCGAATGACCAATCTAAGCAACCTGAGGTTAAAAAGGAAGAATCAGTAAAGCCAGGAAAACTTATTGGATCAGTCATCGGTCGTAAACGGAGAGCACGGAAAGCCGGGAAAAAGGCAGCTAGTTAAAACCCGCATATTTAATTTCCCCATATATCAGAATTCGTTTTGTTGTCTTCGATCTCAAGTGACATAACCATATAGGAGACCAAGCGGACTCCGGCACAAAGGGTTTGATAACACATGATGGCTGAGTTCTGGTTGATATATGCAACCGCGTAGATTGTGACTCATCCACGTTAAATTTACTTGGGGCGGAGAACGGAGAACAGGTAACCATCACTTTTAGCTACTGATCGTCGCACAGCTCGTTGTGGGGCGTGCAGCAATGCACCGTTGGTCCTTCGATAACGCGTTTCTGTTGTAGAAAGAATCGTTTGCATAGTAACCTTGAGACTGATTTGTTGGTGTCGCATGCTCCTCTCCGCGTTGTGCTATCATGTTCAACTAGCCAAGGTCCTGGCAGTTATGCTGCTATCGAACATGCTTCCACTCGGTCCAAGAGAATACATACGACAACACTGTTCCTCTAGTCAGAGGGCCATCAATCAGAGGACGGCTGACATTGAGCACTCCCATAGCCCTCGTGTGAGCCTGTGCGGCACGACCAGGGTACTGCCGTCCTCTGTCAGTCCCGCAGATTACAACGCGCGTGCGTCGGCATAAATCTGTTGTGACCACTGAGTCTCTCTTTGCATCACGTACAGCTTCCACGAATTCAGGGAAATTGAATAGTGCAGCTACCAACCGTCTCTAGAGCACGCTGTTAATCCAACCCAATGGAATCTATCAGCGGCATGACAATATAAAAATACAGGTTGTTTATTGGAGTGTCAACATGTGTGCATGCGCGCGATCCCTGGCTGCCTTGTATTCCCGGTTTTGAAAAACAGCGGTAAGTCAATCTCTTCACTCTCTGGGTTTGCGACAGTTTTCATGGGTTAAACAGCACATAAGCAATAGTCTTGTGAGCAGGTATGCACCATAGCAAAACGGCACTTTACGGAGGAGACGTTTCTTTGTTGGTCATGCACTATTTGAAATCATCATTATTATAACGCTCTGCCTGGCATGCTGCGCCGTATTTGCCGGCTGAGTTGTTCACTCGCAACCGTACAGCTTCTAGTCACATGTGTCGAGCCTGTAGGCAGATCGTAGTAGTTGCTTAGTAACTGTAGTAACGGGGCGGAGTTAGCTAGACTCGCCTCGCTAGTACACGAGAGATAGAGAAATAAACTTAAGAGGTTTCACTCCAAAGTCACCGGATTCTGGGATATTCGGAAGAACCTATCTATGTACATACTGTATATCATACTTGTCGAGTCTGTGGCAATCAGGTGACAAATAGGAGACAGCCACAGAGGACAGGAGTTATCCAGAAGAATATAAGAGTAGCTAGATAATTACAAATACACTAGCAGAGAGGAGACATGAGTTCTTGATGCCCACCATCCAGCCCACAGCTGTCTGATCCATTCCTCTGTGTGATGTGACCTCACCCATACATCCCTGTGCTACAGTTGCCATATCTGTTGGCTATCCGACAGAACCTTCACAATACTTATATAGTGGGCCTTGGACCCTACAATGCCAGATTCCAAATCACAGAGTAACAGTAAGGTCTTTTCACATGAATAAGAAAGAAGGATAAAGGGAAAAATACTAATAACCAATAGGTAAATTGCTTCACAACAGGAAGTGTGGGTTATTGGGTCAGTGACTGTTGAGGTAATGTGTGATAGTAATGCATGACATGAGTGCTAGCAATGGTGCAGTGAGTAACCATAGGTAAGCAACAACCCTTATAGTAGGTGAGATAAGATAAGGCAGTGAGTTATGAGAGTAAGCTCAGGTGTGGGCACACAGAGAGGGCATGATAGGATGTACAGTGACTCCAAAAAGTGTTCCAATGTTTGCATGTTTTTGAAAGATTGGTTTGTTGCATTTGGGGGGTTGGGATTCATAGAAGATGTTTAGTGGGTGGTTTGTGGAGTTTGGTCTTGGCTTTCTAATGAGCCCTAGGTCAGGGTGATTGGTGGTGATATGGTGGAGATATACATCAATTAATGTGGTCCACTCATCAGAATGCTTTTTTCACTTTTGTAATTCTACCATAGAAATGAGGATTAGTTAGGCAAAACATAAGGTACAAACATGGAAACACATTGCAAGGGTTACATTAATGTAGGAAATGTTCCCATAATAATAATTTTTTGATCACATGACTATGGGAATACATTCTTCTACTCAATAATGGCACCTCTTCACCCTGTTTGATTTTGGGTATTCTGCACTGTTAATGACATCCCAAACAGACCACAGCTGCTCTAGTATATCTTGAGTTATGGATAAATACTTCCCTAGGCTTGTCAAGTCCAGTAGTGGCTGTCCTTGCAAACTTTCCTCACATGATGTCTACCTTGTTATCCATAATTTTAGCATAGAGAAGGAAAATACAGCAGTGAAAGCATCTAGATGTCTCATTTCCATCATTACTCAACTGCTTCACCTTAATATTATTCACCACTATCCAAAGGAATTTAAGCTGAAAGGCATAGCCAAGAAACAAGATCTGTTTTAGCAGCTAAATGTAGAAAGATGTGGTTAGACCTTACCATGGATCATAAACACTGGACTGCTGATGACTAGATGATGATTATTTGGTCTGTTAAGACTAAAATTGATTACATATTGTTAGATTGGGGGAAGTGGACCTGGAAAATGCTTGTTTTCCTAAGCTATTGCCAAGTGTAGCTACTGCCTCCTATGTTTGGCAGAGTAAGAAGGTCTTTTAACATAACTACAGCTTTCAACTCAGACCTCTTTGGATGATGATGAACAATATTAAGGTGGAGAAGTTGAGTCATGATGGAAATGAGACATATGGATACCTTCACTGCTGTATTTTTCTTCTCTATGTTGAAATTAGGGATAATAAGGCAGACATCATGTGAGGAAAGTTTGCAAGGACAGTCACTACTGGACTTGAAAAGCCTAGGGAAGTATTTATCCATAACTCAAGATATACTAGAGCAGCTGTGGTCTGTTTGGGATGCCATTAACAGTGCAGAATATCCAAAATCAAACAGGGTGAAGAGGTGCCATTATTGAGTAGAAGAATGTATTCCCATAGTCATGTGATCAAAAAATTATTTCTTTGCTGGTCAGTGTCATCACTCAAGAGAGTCTGCACAGGAAGGGTGAGAATTATATTCAGTGCTAAGCAAGTATGTCTGAAGCTAGCTAGGGGTATGGGTGAAGGCATGAAGTGCCTTCCAGCTGTGGAACTGGGGTAGGTGGGTTCAGCTGCAGGGGTGGGCAGGCCTGAACAACAGTCCACAGCAGATGAAAAATGAGCCTGCAGTGAGAGCAGCAGATGTTTTGCTCCCCATATCTGGTCTGTTGCAAGATATCTGCTTAATGGGAGTGGTGGGTGGGTGAAAATCAAGCTGAGAGGGACAGGGGCTCTGCAAGGTGCTGAAGGGATGATGGAGGACAAGAGAGAAAGATGATGCTCACTCCTCTTGCTCCCACAAAGACTATTTTCTATTGCTGCATTTGTACCTCATTACATACTAGAACATCAGTTTTTGCTGGTCAGCATTGTCACTTGAGAGAGTCTGCACAGAAAGGGTGAGAATTATATTCAGTGCTAAGTGAGTATGTCTGAAGCTAGCTAGGGGTATGGGTGAAGGTGTGAAGCACCTTCCAGCCACAGAACTGGGGCAGGCAAGTTCAGCTGCAGACCCAGATGTTAGTCACTCAATGTGTTGAGCTGATGCTTGGCTGCCCAGTTTGAAGGAGGGTGACTCACTTGTTTGGAGAGGTTTCAGTGCACTGGTGGCATGGCTAGCCTAGTGAACTCAGTTGCAGTACCTGGCAGCATTGCCTGGATGTATGGTGCCAGGATCTGGTTGTGCTTCTGTAGGTAGAGTTGGAAGGTGCCACTGGCCCAGCATCCTTTGACTTTCATTACTTTGAAGGGTACTCCACACAACAGGTACTTGAGTGTTGCTCCTACCCTTATGCTGTGTCCCTGGACTGCTTTGTACCCAGCTGTTCTTGTGAGCACTTTCAGCCACCTGAGGAACATAGCTTTTGATAGTGGTCTGTGTTTTGAGCCATCCTTGTAGGCAAATAGGGGTCCATCTGCTGGTGGGTTGTTGATGGCCAAGTGTGCTATGAGTGCTGCTTGAGGGTCCATGGGTCTGTTTTGCTTTGCCCACTGGACCTCTTCTCCAGTGGCTAAGACTTTAGTGCATGGCAAGGTAAAGATGGTAGTCTGGAATCCATTGTAGTTGGTATCTGTTCTGACTCTGGCTGGTGTGATGTTTTTGGCTAGGTCAAAGTGGTCATGTTAGTGTGTGGTAAATTCACCCACTCTGGCTGCTGTGTAGAATATGGTTGTGGGGCAAGCATAGACTGCAACATCTAAGGGCTTGTTTGTGAGATGTGGTTTGATGTCTGTGATGATCTCTGTGGTGACTGGTTTTCAGAGGTCTTGTTTAGTTGATGGTTGTCAAGTCTAAGGGTTGAGTACCAATATGCTGGTGATATTCCGGCATAGGGATATTCTGGAAGATGGACAAGAAGCATACCAACTAGGAATAAGGGAAGACTGCTTGACCTCAGCGACAGAGCTTGCGCTGTGCCCTGGCACAGGTTCCAGTCAAAGATGGAGAGAGAACAGAGACAAGATACTTGAGGGGACTTAGTTGATTTCTGAACTAAGGTATGTACAGCAAGTAAGTACAAGCTTATATACTGCACAGAATATCAAATACTGGAATACGGAAAGGGAATATGACTGGAAGATTACTAACAGTATTACCAAGAGAAATGGAGATGCAGTAGGGATTTGTAAGTAGAAATGTAACAAGTCAGAAAGGAGAATGTAACAAGTCAGGAAGT
>JADGIP010000227.1:0-26899 GCA_016618355.2 Astraeus odoratus | reverse complement strand
TTCTGACTGAACCAAGTGGAAAGCACGAGCGCCAGTTACCAGATAATGAAGTGCAGTGCATATCGAAAAACCAGAGTAACACAATATCTAACCAAACAAACAGCCGTTCTCATGTTCGCAAAAATTCCACAGGTATTCTCTCTGAGCTTCAAAACTGGAAGGTGGCGGTGAATTACTTGCTGGACACAGTACAATTTTAGGTTCATACCGGGGTAGACAAAGTTTGGTAAATTCCCAGGTTTCTCAATGATCACGGCGAGGGCTTCGGGAATTACAGGGGAGGTATGCCTCGGCAATTGCGGCCACGAGATATTTTGCACTTACTATTGATAACTGAATTGTGAACGTTGGTTTTCCCACAGGAGACGGGGTGCTACCGGGGGAGCCGCAGGCCCCTGTTGCTCATGTCTCCAGTCGGAGTTTCGTCTGGTTGTACACATTGTTCCCATGAGCGCAGGCATCTCTTTCGAGGTTCAGGAGGAAAAAGTGCAGTTTGTGGAGGACTGTACATAGGCAGACCCACACTAACAAAGGAATCAACCTTAGAATCTCTGTCAAGGTCACTAAGTAGTTCCACACGCAATTCAGAAGTGGGGGTCATATATTCCTTTCTACATGACGGGGCTGACATCAAGGACATGTTTTTGCGGGTGACAAAACGATGAAAAACGAGGGTTTGGTTGGGAAGCTGGAGGGCGATGCCTGAGTGAGAATTATGTCCTGTTAAATAATGGAGGAAATTTCCTCACTCTGCGCCATTGACGTGGGTCTTTTTTTTTCTAACTAACGAAGACTGGGCCACCTTGGCTTTGCAACCCTACGCTGGGACTAAAATATCTCCCCAAGTCCTCGCGGCAAACACTCCAGCGGCAAAAACAGCAACCCCCGTCACGATACCGATGTTCCCGGGAAGTTTTTCCGGTGCCCAGATCTCTTCCCGTATGAATCTGGAGAACGCAGATTCATTGGGATCATGAATAGCGCGTCTAGGAGGCGGAGCTCCGAACAAGCCTGGTGTTGCATTTTGTGGGGCTCTGCGTGCCATGACAATAACGTGTAATGCGGTTGAGGTTGGACGGTTGTTGACAAGGGGACACTGACGACTGCTCGTTGTATCGAACTGGACTCGAGAAATGGCTTCCACCAAGTCTGACGCGTGCCCGGCACTTTCCGAATCGGAGCCCCTATTTCCCCGGCGACTTACTGCTCATTCTACTTAAAGTAGGTTTTTCAAGAATAAGATCTGGCTATGTAGTATGATACGGTTGTCAACGAGCTCTCTGTCTCGGACTCCCGGTATTACATTCTGAAAGAAACGGCAGGCCACCAGTTTGAAGTCGTCCAGAACCAAGAGTAATAGAAACATGGCGGGCTACCGCTAAACAACCTGCCTGTCGAGTCCTCATGGCACCACAGCCGGATATTGTACAGCGTCTTGGGGTTGGAATCAGATGGGCAAGGCTTATAGATGGCCCGCCGTGCTATGACTGGCGAGCCTGACTTCCGGAATTTCTCCGATGAGGACCAATGGCTCGACAGTTGAACCGCGAGTACACACTCGCCTAGTACTACTGTAGTCGGGGGCATTGCAAGCAAGCATATCAGATTAATACTATACTCTGACTCGGGATAAATTCTCGCCCAAAAGACGAGTGCAAATAATTTGTATGGGATCTGACTTCGGCAACGGTGAATCTGGGCCATCTCACCGTTGAGGGACGAAAAGAACCCATGAGTAATAAGCAAACATACCTTGATCGTAAATTCGTGCTATAGCCGAAGCTTACCTACCAACAGATCTGGAGACGCTCCGTTCAGACCGAGCTGATAATCAGTATTAGTAGCAGTCATCCGTACTACACGGCTGTCCGGCGGGCAGGTGACATGAATTCAGTAATGGGAGAATCGGCAGCGCATTGAGCTCGCTGGAACGAATCTTCGTAGCGTCAGCAACCAGAGAAGAAGGCTCACATTGTGAATGTTCCTTTGCAACCCACCATGAATAACCTAGCATGCCACGACGTCGACGTCGGACTCACAGTATGCACGATTCCGGATTCAGTTTAATTTCACTTAATCTGTCAATTTTCATTCAAGAATCAGGTGTCAAGGTGGTGTTGATGATAAGCTCTGCAATGTTTTCTCCGACCTGCCATTGACTAGCCAAAACCTAGCAACCAGGTACTTCGTCGTGAAGTTAGCGCTCTGTACTAGTCTTTCATGTGCTACGGCGTCTCTTTCGCGACAGCATAACTTCTACGTCTGCAACGAACCCACTTCAGACGCCAGAAGCCACCAAAGCCATCCGTGCGAGAACTGAGAACAAATATTAACTACGCACGGCCCTCCAACCGAGTAAAATTGGGACAACATGAAAAACCTGTCGCTGAAGGATGCACTTCTTCCTCAACCGCCCAGTTTCAGCAAGAAGCAACTTTACGAGGTCCATGAAGTGCTGGGGACTGGAACATTTGGAAAGGTGGTTGTAAGTATCTCATTAAAGACATGTCCTTTCCCCAGTTGGTTTATCCGACCGGTATCCGTCTGTCTATGCCCGGAGAGTATCTGATGGTTTTCAAATAGAGGGCTACTTGGACAGTCCCACCGCATCTATTGGAGGTTTCGCAACAGGGAGCTGCTGCCTCGCCCAGCAGCCCCAGCCACTCTTCTGGGTCAAGTTCAATACCAATCCTCCAACCCAACCTACGACACCGACGCATATCCGGGTCACCTGCGTCGTCAACCACAGGAAATTCGGATAACAACCGCATTGTTACTAAGGAAGTAGCCTTGAAGGTCATTCCGAAGAAGAAAGTAAAGGGTAATGAGGAGGCTGTTTGGGGGGAAATGGAGGTCTTGAAAGGCCTTGACCACCCGAACATTGTAAGTAGAAAATTTTCCTAGTCATGGGGGGCTATATTCAACCCCATTTTCTGCTCAAGGTAAAATTTTATGAATGGTTTGAATCAAGAAGCAAGTATTACCTCTCTTTCGAACTCGCCGTTGGTGGCGAACTCTTCGAGAGAATTGTTCAGCGGGGCAAATTCACCGAGAGTGACGCTGTCGCTGTCGTACGGTGAGCGTAATAGCAATTCAGTTGGAATAACCTCTCATCCATTTCTCAAGGTCTATTCTATCTGGTGTGAAGTATTTGCATGACCACGACATAGTACACCGTGACCTGAAGTATGTATCCATATTCGGTTTGACGAGAGTGGACTGACACCCATGGCAAAGGCCGGAGAACATCTTGTATCGCACCAAGGATCCTGGTAGTGATATAGTCATCGTTGATTTTGGAATGTATGGCTTTCTGCATGTCCACTCCCGTGACTGCTCATCCGAACGTCTGCCACAGCGCGAAACATCTACACTCTTCTACTGAGCAACTCCACTCACTCGCGGGAAGTTTTGGATACGTTGCACCAGAAGTGTTGAATCATGTAGGACATGGGAAAGCTGTGGACATCTGGTCGACTGGGTGAAGTTCATTACAGCGCAGTCTGAATGATGTCACTGACTCCATTGGCAGTATTATTACATATGTTCTCCTTTGTGGTTATACTCCATTTAGGTCGGACGATCCCAAAGATGTCATCAAGGAGACGACCGAGGCAAAGTTTGAGTTCCATGATGCCTATTGGAGCAAGGTATCTGACGAAGGTGGGCCTAACCTACCTGATTTTAACTTACTTTTATCTAACACAAATGTAGCGAAAGCATTCATAAGGCTTTGTCTCAACCCCGATCCTTACAAACGACCGATTGCCAAGGAGGCTCTTGAACACCCTGTATGTCGTTAACTCCGTCTCTTTAAAACCTAGAACATAATGTATGTCTTGCAGTGGCTCACGACTCATCAACCATCAACGGAACATGACATTGGAGCCGCATTACGCCAGAACTTTGATCCTCGCAAGCGTTGGCGTTCGGCCATTGCATCGGCTCGTGTGATTGCTCGCTTCGGCAAAGTCTCTAGCCCCCGCTCAAGGGCGTCGAGCGTCTCGAGCGCCGGGAGTGGCGGGTGGGGAGAAGATCATACCAAAGAAGAGGTTGAAACCAAGAATATCAATGGAGACGGCGCAGATGAAGCCTCTCAGGGCCTCGCGAAGCTATCTCTCGGAAGCGGAGATCCGGGCTCGAACGACTACGTCAAGGTCACTGGGCCGGACGACCTTCGGACAGATGATGAGGGTAAGGGAGAAGATTCCTCTACTTCTGATTATTTCACTGGACATGGAAAGTCCGATATAAAACAAGCCACGGTCAAATCCCCTGAAAGTCCAGTCGAGGCTCCCTTATCCGAAATTTCGAAGATGAGAGAAGTGACCGCTCCCACCGCGCCCTCCTCGAACCCCCCCAGCACCCCAGATGAAACACAGGCCAGACCAAGTGTAACACTTTCGCACGAGGACTTGAAAATGCCCGGCAGTTTCCATATTGCAGATGTTGCATGGGAGAGTACGTGGCACCACAGAGCTGACCGTCCTACCTTGTGGCAAGCCATCTCCCGGAGGCTTGGCTTGTAAGACTTATTTTGTCTTGTTGTATTCGCCGATTTTTGTATTTTTTCTCCCATCTTTACCTCGATCTCCGACTCCGACGTAACGAGGGAGCGCTTTGTTGTGCAGGTTTCGCCGTCTTCTCTGTCAAGCTGTGCTACGTGGGTGTTTGTAATGTAAGCATTGTGTAGTATTCTGGGTTAATGGTAGAACCCGGTGACGAAACGCAGTGCGGCATTCGACCGTAATCATACTGAGTGGATTGTTAGAAGAATCTGAAGCTCAGAAGGCAGTGGAATGAGAAAGGTTGCAACATATCTTGGGAGACCAGAGTGGTACTCTGCATGGACTGAAAAACTGTGGGGGTTCGGAGCGGACGTTGCTAAGTCGATGTCCCTCATTTATCAACGGGATCTGAAGAAAATGAAACTACTACAGTACCATATGTCCCACATACACGGAAAATAAGTAAAAGGACAGGGCAAAGCAGTCGATGACAACGATGACGATTACTATTATTTGTTAAAATCACCCTCTGGTGACTTTCATTCCGGCCACATGGATATCGTCTACTAGACTTCTGATATCTTGCGGTTGTACAAAAGAATTTTTGTCCGTAAAATACATTGTAGGATATATTTGTCAATACATTATCAGAATTTGTTCTGCTGGTGAGCTATTGTGTAAACTGTGTGTGGTAGACCTTTTGCCCTGCATTATCTTGTACGTCGGAGCCGAGGCTGTGGCCATGGTGAGTCATTCTTCTGCAAGCCGCCCGTCTTGCAAGAGCTAACCATGATGGACTGTAGCCCAAGACGAATCCTAATCATTGGCGGTGGGCCTTGCGGGCTGGTAACGTTGCGCAACTGTCTCTATCGAGGGGAGTTCGATGATGTCCAGCTTGTCGAACGCCGGGATGACATAGGTGGTGTCTGGTGCGTCTGAACCCCTGAGCTGTCTCGCAGATGCTGATTCTCAGCGCGTACAAGGTACCAGGTAGATTCTGGCAACTTAGAGCATAAAGATGGCGACAAGAACCACAAAGATCGCCGTCCTCGCTGGCGATCCCCTGCGTATCCAGGGATGATAGGCAACGTGCATCCTGAATTTCTGTCGTTCTCGGAGAAGCCTTTTCCCGTCCCTGCGGAGCCCAGCCAGCCGTTTCCAAGTCTCTCGGAAACAATTACGTACTTGAAGGACTTCGCACGTCCTCTGCAAGAACAAGGCAGGATCAGACTTAACCATGAGGTCGTACGTGTCGAAGAGATCGATCACTGTAAGGGAGGTGGATGGAGGGTTGTGATGAAAGACTGGGGCCAGGGCGGTGTAGAGAAGGAGGAACAGTGGGACGCCATAGTCGTTACGACCGTGTGGTACGATAATCCACACTATCCCAGCATCGATGGGCTCGATGCCATCAGGGACGCAGGCAAAGCCCGACATGCGATCTCATGGAGCGGTCCAAGTGGGTATGAAGGCAAGGTGAAATTGCGTTCTGTTCCATTCAACTCGATCTACGCAGTCCCCCGAGTCGGCACTAACGAAATGTTCATGCACAGCGTGTTGTTATCATCGGAAATGCCAATTCGGCAAACGACATAGCAGCCCAACTTGCGCCCGTTGCCCAACTCCCCGTGTACCGTTCGACTCGGAGAGTATCTATCTTCCCCTCCGTGCCAGACCATCGTATCCAGGATGTCGGTCCGGTTGTGCGTTTCGAATACTGCCCGTCGGATATAGGCGATAAGGTCACTGTCCACCTTCAGGACAGCACGATCCCGGACGTTGACTACGTCCTATTTGGAACCGGATATTATCCAGATGTGCCCTATCTGCGAGTCCTGGAGACTGGATCAGGGAATTTGCCTGTGGAAGGGTCTAAACGAGCTCTCGTCCCACTCACGAAACAAGGAATCCGGCCTGCCCGCGTTCCGTCGCTTTTCCGTCAGATTCTATACTCCCACAACCCTAGCCTAGCCTTCATTGGGGCCTTGATATCATTCATACCATTCGTGTTCTCCGATCTCACCAGCACATGGCTTTCGCTCGTCTGGTCCAGACGCATTGAAATACCATCCACTATCCAAGAACGGCTGCAAGACGAACAGGATAGGCTGTTGACAGTGCAGGAGCTGCGGTCCCAAACGGACAATCCGTCCAACCTGGTTTCTTTCCATTTCCTCAGGGAGTGTGAACTCCAGTATGCGAAGATCACAAGAGCAGAAGTCATGCAAGCAAGCCCTGTTCTAGAGGATGTGCTAGCTAAATGGGACGACGAACAAGACGGTCGACGGCTTACTATGTACGCCACCAAACTGGACAGTTTATATTTCCTCGCTGGCAGGAGTCCAATGGTAGCAAAGAATGAGCAGGTGTAATGCCACAATGTCCATGAGCCAAATGGAATGACTGTACTCTCTAGTCTATCAACCCCAAGTCCGTATATCACCTTCAGCCGTGCTCGCGAATACATATAGTAATGTACATGTATGATGCATGCAGCGTACCTCTCACATGAAACAAAATTGACTTGAGGAGACAGGACCCATGTGACTAACGTTCGATGCCACGGTCGCTGACTCTATCATCCCTCATTAAACGAGCATATTCCAACAATAGTCTGAAACGGTCGATCAGCGCCACAACTTAATCACGACCATGACGGGAACTCACCTGAGCATATATGCAGCCATGTCTTCCTTCCTCCAGAAGGCCTTACTCCATTCCCGTCCTGCCTTGGCAATTTTGCTTGCCATCTCCTCGTGCGAACCTTCGCCCAATACGTCGCCACGGAAGAAGGTAAGCGAGTCGTATAGGTCGGAGAAATCATACTTGACGGGTATGTAATGCACCCATGGTTCGACACGGTCCGTGAACCTGACATGACTGTTCACCGTCACGTTTGCAGTAAGTCGTCAGTATCACTCACCACTCGGGGTACACAGTTGCTTTGAATACCAAGGAATTCGACGTCATCAGCCGCTGGAACCGACTGGACCGTCCATTACCATCTACCTGTACCTCCATAAGGATCACGCCTCAATACACAATCAGTCGTCGATACTCACGTCAAACACATATTTGTATCTCCCCGCCTCGGTAGTGCTATATGGCTCTCTCCATTCGTATTTTTTCTCGATTTCGTTACATTCTTCTGTCCCACAGGCCAGCGGATGGCCAGAGAAGGCAACATCAAAGAAAACCGATAAATCTGCCTTGTTAACCTCGTCCCCAGTACCGACCCTTCTGGACGCCGATACATGGGTGGGAAGAACGACAGCTGTACCATTCTGTTCATTTGCCCATGTCACGAGCCGATTCCTTTGTGAAAGCCACCATTCTTTATCGCCATCCTGACGTATGCCAGAATTTGCGCCTCGCCAAGAGAGCTGATTGTTATCCTTTTGCTCGAACTCGGGATCAGCCTCACGCGGATAGATATCCTCGACCCATGGGCTCGGGGGTGTTACGTGTATGTCCGAATGCAAAGATGATGTGGTATACGAGAAGAGGGGTGGGAGCTTTTGTGTACCATGGGGTCCTATACCATGGGCAATGAATTGGCCATGTTCTTGCAATAATGAAGGGTGCTTGCACGGATCCATAGCGGTACGGTGGTCATATATAAACGACTTAGCGTCCTTGGGTGAGTACAACTCTTGAGTGATAGCAGGTGAGCTTGGAGGACAACCAGTAGTCCAACCCCGCTTGCGGGAGCGGGGAAGATCTTTCATATCCAGCACTGGTAAACGACATGTAAGTCATCGTGCATACTATCGCAAGCTCGGGGATGGTCTTACTCAAATCAGTAGCGGCAGCTTTCGTTGCGTATGACTTGGTGTTGTAGTGCAAGAATATCTCGGCGACCCCGAATGGAGAGAAAACCGCACGGAACGGGGGGAGAAGATGCTGGACACCCTCTAACAGCTGAAGCATCTCGGTTGCAGGACCCAACAAGTTCTCGCGTTTGGAAGAATCGGCAGGTAGTTTTTCCGTCAAGATACGTAAAGGTTCGCCCTCTGCTTTGCTAAGTGTGAAAGTATTCTCATGATCCTCCAATTCCGCTTGTATTTTCCTCAATTCTGATGGCTTTATTCCCCAGAATGGCTCGAGATCGTAATAGATCTGGTCATACTCGTCTGGGAGCTGGACATCATGCTCTTGGACATATGCCCACCTATAAGCAATGCATCAGCGCTTCCAGCTTTCCTGAATCGAACTAAGGTAAAAATGCAACACAGCCTAAAGTGACATACCATTGATCGAGGCCTGGTGGGGGACTTCTGTCGTAGCGCCTGCGATACTCAGCTACGAGCTGGTCGTAGGAGGTACTTGCGCGCCCCAGCTTGGCTTTCCACATAGCTTCGCCTCGCTCTACAAGGTCGTAGATCGGATGTCTCCCATCGGGATTTACAACGAGCAGACCATCTTGACGGAAGTAATGAGAAGGGAACGAAGAGCTCTTCAAATAAGGTGCAGATGTCGCATCTTGCCCGCTTTTCTTGCCGAACAGAGAGGACGAGCTTGGCCTGTACTCTGATAATGTCCCATCCAACGGCCAATCCGAAGCAAGAGGAGAGTTGTGGCGAAATGTGAGAAGCGCCAAAGCTATGAGGAGAGCTGGGAGTAGGAACGATCGCCTTATCCGTCGCGAGAGGGTCATAGGCAAGAAGAATACAATCGCAGGGAAGAACCTTCGCTGCATAGCGACAGGTTTCGCTGTATGTCGATGGTGTGTATGAGAGGATGGATGAATGTACCAATACAGGTGCAGGTTCGTTCCAATAGATACAGCCGCCCTACAGGGGGGAAATTCAGAAGCATACTTTGACAGAAGGTCGTCTCACGCCACTAGAACCGGACATAGTAAACCTGGTGCCCGGATTCGGGAAGGGATTGCGAGGTGATAAGGACCAGCATACGTTAACCTAGATCAGGGTGCTAAGCAGTCCTGGCATGTGCATAGCTGAGGGCCTGAATGTAGGGTGGAAGGCGGTGAGGGCGGCCGCAATTAACGGCGCCAGGGACGATCGATAGAGGCCAACAAGTCATTTGTCTGGGAATCGAATAGCAACCGAAGATAACGAGTAGAACACCAAGAGAAGTCCCATCCCTGCCTGACCACAGTCGCTCTTACTTAAAGAGCATACAGAACTAAGGATGCCCGCCAGCTTGCAGAAGGAAACAAAAATAAGCCAACGAAGTTCGAAGCCCAAAGTGGTACCAAGCTGTCAGCGCCCGCCATGACAGTGATGTTCGCGTACCTGGGAGAGCAGCGCACCTCAGGAGAAAAGGTCGGAGAGTCAGTGTCATGGATGTATACAAGCAAGTGCCTTTCCTATTTGTACCTGCCCTGCAAACAGACCATTAAGTCCGACAATATATCCACCATCCCCCATGGTCATTTCGGTATCCACCTACAAAATCGGAAGTCACAAAATGTCACGGAATGTCACGGAATGTCACGGAATGTCACGGGAAGCAACATTTGCCGAAGTCAATATGTCCGCTTCTGGAGGAAGCATAGGCAAACTTCGCAATTTTGCATTTGCAGCCACTTGACATCAACATGCAATTAGATAGACTGTAAGAGTTGACAGTACTGAATATGTGAGTATAGTAAACATGCAAGAGGTCAAATGAAAGGTACTCCATGCATAAGGAAGGGATGAAGGTGATTGTATAATTAGGAGCAAACTGTCCATCCAAAGAGAGTTTATGGCATGTCTTTGAGGGGCGAGACAGCCAACTAAGAAATGATGAGCCTGAGCTCGAGGTCGAGGGAACGAGATGAACCTTCCGGCTGAGCCCCCTACTAGAACATCTGTGAGTCATCATCGGCAGATGCAACTCACATTCCTATTCTGTGGTGGAAACCAGGCCCCGTTTGCGACGGGCCATCGTCCCAGCAAACGGGGCCACTAGTACAGTACCGATGCTCAACGCTCCTGCAATGTGCGGGTGAGTCGTAGACACTGTTCCAGTTCCGTTTCGGCATTGATTCGGCAGGTGATGGTCAACGTGCGCCGCGGAATTGTGTTGGACAGGATCTTTACAACTTTTCTATTGATTTTTCTCTTGAAAGCTGTGAAAGGTATATATAATGTATAAATATTGCATACTGCGTAGGATAAGCTGCATTTTAGAAATTGTCAAAGGCTTGTACATAGCACGGCTGTAGTAGTCGGTAAAAATAAAAATGTCCACTCTATTACTTATTACGTCATCCACGTGTGATCGCACTTTCTAAGAGTTGAACTTAGACATTACAGTTTCTTCTGACGGCTTGGGAGTTAGCGGTCACTCCCATAATTCTCTGGGGTTATTCTGGCTAAGGTCAATTCCGTCTCGGCACTATGTTTGATAAAAGACTGATCTCAAATCATAACCAGGAGCATGGCTTAGGCTACTGGACATCTGTAGCATCAAATTCGTCCGAACTTCCGACCTGACTGACCGTCATTAGTACCGGGTGCGGAAGGTAGAGTTGGCACCGGTTAATCAATATAAAGATTGTGCTTTACCTCGATGTGGTGCGTAGGGACCGTCGCAGTCGGACGGTTCTTACGTACATCGTGAAACTCCATTCAAGTCTGGCAGAATTGGGAGATATTATCTAGCATGTCCTGAAGGTATGTTGCAAGCTATTCAACTCGGCACTGAAGTGTTACGAGGACTCGTAGACAAGTGTCCACCGTTACCGTCTGCCACCCCGGGGATATATGACGCAACTGTTCTTGTTGTAAAACAGGTATTACGTATCTGATGTGAACGCCACAAACCTATATTTATGGACTGAGCGCCATAGTTATACTGGGCGACCTCAGGCAGCGTTAGTCATGTGCCATACACAAGTCAACGTGCTTTATCAGCCTGATGAAGCGCTTTCCTTTCTCTACCGTCATCCCAAACGTTCACCAACCTGGGATCTCGAGCTCTCATCATGGGAATAAGCTGTGACTCTATCCCAGATTCCCTTATCGAATGGCTCCTAAAGCAGCAAATTTTCTGGGTCGCCACAGCTGCAATGACTGGACACGTAAATGTCTCCCCCAAGTCCACCTCTGGCTGCTTTCATATCGCAGACAAGAACAAAGTGTGGTACGAGGATCTAACCGGAAGTGGTGCGTTGTAATCGTCATCCAGCGACATATTTCGCTACTTACCGCCCCTGGCATTATTCCTGTCCACATACATTCTTGATCCTGGACTACATGGCTATGTGACACAGGTATAGAAACCATTGCACACCTGCGTGAACCCGGAAATGGGAGAATCACGATCCTATTCCATGCGCTTGAAGGTGCTCCAAGGATTCTCAGAATGTGGGGAACAGGTTTGTCTGCTTCTAACTTTATACATTGCCTCCACCTTCTCTTACTGGAACTCTTGATCTGTCCTACTTAACGCCACGCCGGATCATAATGCTTTGTGCACTCACAATATACAACTCTTCGTAGGCGTTGTTTACGAGTTCGGGACACCAGAGTATGATGCGTTCATACCCCCCGAAAAGCGCAAAGCAGGTTCACGCGCTGCTATTGTTATCAATGTGCACAAAGTAGCCACGGTGAGTACCCTCATGTATCCCATTACGTACTTACCCCTAAACGGATTCGGATCGCTTCCATTCCGTGTTATTCCATTCCCTTTCGTGACGAAATACCACTTCTCATTCGATGTGTCGTTTCCTCTCCCATGACCACAGGCTTGCGGCTTTGGCGTACCGCTGTATAAATTCCAATCCCATCGCACCTCACTCGAGAGATTGTGGGACTCATTCGAAACTTTTGACCGCTCATCTGCATCCCCCTCTACGGATCTAGCTGTACAGTCCCTGTCCAAAGATAGCGAAAAGGTCGGCCC
Organism: Astraeus odoratus; assembly: GCA_016618355.2. Taxonomy (NCBI): domain Eukaryota; kingdom Fungi; phylum Basidiomycota; class Agaricomycetes; order Boletales; family Astraeaceae; genus Astraeus; species Astraeus odoratus. The sequence goes on along the minus strand of JADGIP010000227.1, from coordinate 14,531 downwards.
GCATCCCAAAGGCATAAAAGCTTGGTGGACGACAGAGAATTTAAGCAGCCTGGACGGGCTACCTGGGCTTCAGCATGCCCACCAGACATATGCAGTGCCCACGAGTGCATTTAACAGAAGCGCGCCGGACAAGTATGGGAGGATGGTAAGACTCGCAGAGGAAGTCGGTGACAATGACGCTGAGAGGATTACTCAATGCACTAACGGAAAAGAGAACGTAGGAGTGGAGTGGAAGGATAAAAGCAATAACGTAGCTGGTGATGAAAAAACGAAGGCAGGCAGGCACCAGCAACTGGTGAAGGGCTGGAACGAGAGTTTGAAAGTGCTGGGAGCATTCTCGCTTGGTGTTTTGATAACAATTGCGTATTTCAGGCTCGTGACTGCGCTGCCGTTCCGCAGTACTTAGTGAGTATCTTCAGATTTCTAGTCGGGTCATTTTTAGCTAACCCTGTGCAAAAGGGAACGATGATAACAGTGGGACTGTGAGGGGTTTCCCCTCCCTATAATCTTTCTGGGAATGACAAGCTGAGTTTAACTGACGTAGTTGCATCAGATAGTAAGCTTGGAATGGGAAGTTCTCGTATCATCTAACCTTATTCTTGTGAAGGGTCCAATTATGTTTTCGTGCACTTGGAGTAATCCAGGAATGTATGCACCCTGGTATTTGTACGTGGCCATCACCGAGGGCTACCTTCTCGAGGGTTCATAAACAAGGACCCGTTGGGCAAGCTCAGGGTCTTCGTCATTATCGGCGGCGCGAGGAAAACCCCTTGTTCCACGCTTGGTCTTCGCCGTTGATATTATCGATATCATTTATCGATATCTACCACGTTCCGAAGTAGGGAGAAGGTTTGGAAGACAGTGTTAAGCAGGGGTAGCGGAAATAACACAACCCCCTGATGCTTGGGTGGTCCTGGGGTCTTTTACTCCCCCCCGTTCCGAATGTCCGTCGGGGACATACATACAGCATACGCGAGGGATTGCAAAATGAGGCAAGCTCACAGGTGGAGCACTCGTGGTCCGTGTATTGTCAGTCAACATTGCTATACATAAGCGGCCACAGATACGATGGGCCCGCTGTGGTCATTATAGCTCTCACGGCCCTTTCCCTACATTCCACCGCCTGTTTCAGCTCTAATCATATCTGTGCATGATTTCAGCCACGACCAGCCACAGGCACGATGTGTGTGTAAGAAAATGCAATCGTCTCAGCTATTCAGGGAGAAGTGTTCCAGCTTTAGGGTATTGCGTCAGGGTGCATGACTATCGCAGTAATCATGCATGTATGCCTAGTCATATCTTGTCGTGCACCCGCCAGATAGCCACTTACTAAGACGCTTGGAACATTCCATGAAGATCTAAGGCGACAGCAAAAAAAGAGTGCCTTGCCAGCCCTGCGAGGGCACGGACCTACAGTGCCATCGATTGCGTCCGTTCCAGTCGTATCCAAATATACAAGTCGGCCGCGTTCTACGGGCCCCGCAGTCCATGCGGGAACTTTTCCTGCCACCAGGGCCGTTCGTAGATTTGAATCAGGAGGGCCAAGAGCCGAGAATTTTTTAAAAAAGGGAGCGTCCATAGTATCATCGTGCACGTGTCAGGGGTTGGCTTGAATTCTGCCACTTCAGACAAACGAATGGCCAAAAAAGAGGGGACTAAATGGGTGCCCAAAGAGTGTTTATTATGAAGGCACAGAACATGAGAAGACCCGAAAAATCAACCAAAGAATTCAGGCCACGGTGACCAGCAGCGGCTAGCCGGACCAATGGACATGGACAAAGCTCCACTCAGCAGAAGGCCGTACTGTTACCGCCGGAGAGGATGCCCTGTTCCAGGGTCGTGCTACAGACGCAACCAATGGCAAGCATGTAGGTATAATTATTGCTTGCGAGAGCCCTATAGACTACTGTTGACGCTGAGCATTGCGAACCCGGCGGTGACGGCGTGAGACCCCACAAAATCGAAATCGGGAGTAATACTTACTGAACTCGACTGCAGGGGGCGATACCAGAGTCGATGGTATTACGAGGGATTGGGGCCTCCTCCCACGGAGTGTAGCCTTCCGGAAGGCTTGTCTGAAAGGAAATAGTCATGTATGTAATCGTGGCAGATGTGGCGAATCCTGCTTCCTCGCAATACCAAACCTCTTAGATATTGGTCGCCTCGGGTGTCCGACACACCATGAACAGTTCTACACAGTAGCAGATTTGGCCGTGAAGTTACTCGATAGGCCAGTCTCTGTGCACAAAAATGGATCAGATCATGCAATAGGATTTGACCACCGTCAGGCACACCAACCAAGTGTCACGCGTGGACCCCCCTGCCGATGAGTTCCCCAGCGAATAGGAAGGCGTGCGACTGTCCGTTTATGAACCAAATAGAATGGACGTTCCTGGTGGTGGTGTATACAGATCAGAGTCTCCGGCCACCTTGCTTAACCCAGCCAAATTTTCACAAGCGCTTTGTCAAGGAAATTTGCACAGCTCACAGTACGCAATTGTAACCAGCTCGCTTCGAGATCATTTAATGTATCACGCTCGCGTCAGGAGATTGTCTGTCGAGCAGAGCTTTGGCAGTAGTCTGGACTTGAACTGCTTTGCACAGCTTGTCCCCGGTAACAGGCATGTTGTCCGCAGGCGGTTCGGATGGTGTAAAAAGGATGTATATTGGTGATATACATGTGGCAAGATCACTTGTGGCGCTGCAACTAGCTGTCGGTGGTCGTATCACCCGGTGTCAACGTACGCTACGTGCTCAGTGAAATAATTACACAACAACATAGCTGACGTTACTGGGTGTCAGATGTCCTGCCTTCTGCGCAATGTACATTAGTCGGGTCAGCCAGATCCACCGGCGAGGCACAGCGCCCCAGTGCCGGTGATCCACACAACTATTCAGTCGGGAATGAGATGGTACCTCTGTCATCGACACACGGGAGACGATACTGCTGAACAAGACTTGACCACGGTCGTAAGCGATCGCTAGAAGGTATAATTTCCGTCCACTGTGAATGTCCACCATTTCTCCGTCCCGAAAGACCATAATCAAACATTGCCTAAAGAACTATGCAACACACGACCCGCCGTCCTACTATGACGCGACGGATGCTGCAATAGGCATGCCCGATAGCATGTGACGGCGGCCACAGAAGGCATGGCAAGATGGCGAGCACGTATGGTGCGGACATAGTGTCAAAAGATGAGTGCAATTCCGCTGAACACGCACCGGCGGACATACTGCAGTTACGATAACCAGGGACCGCAGACGGCAGGTTACGCAAATGCTATACTATCACTCACACAGTCGTCATTCATTGTGAACGGAGCGTGGACCACGGATTCGCAGATCTTAGTTTCCAAGACTATCGAACTCTTGAGATCCGGTGTGAGGTGCTTGGTGCAGTGTCCGACACTGATCGGAAAGGTACCGCTTGGGCTGCAATCGTGCGATGAGACTCCGGTACACGAGAAATGAAGACGACTGGTTTTTGGCTGGACAACGTTGTTTCATCCCATGGGTACACGTCAAGTCGCCTGCTGACCGCGTGGGTAGGTATGTAGGTTGTCCTCGGAGAAAAGGAAGCATGAAGCGGGTGTGCGCCTTGGCGAAGCATGCGCCAAGGACTTACTCCTGTAGCATGTACGTGGCTGGGCGTAGTGGTGAAATGGATGTTCCTGCACTAATAGTTCAGGCGCAGGATTGATATGATGAGGGCTGAAAGTCATCGCGCCTACAATCGGTATATAGTGGCTTGGTATTGACGGTGATAGCCTGGCACAACGATGCTGCGGATACTCCATAGTGCTCATGACACGGGAGCGACAAGTATTTTTGGACGAACGAGCACGTGTACGTTGTCCGACCGGACAGCAGAGGCCACAATTTGTTATTACTGTGGTCTAAGATAACACAGAAATAGTTGGAGTAGGGTAGATCTGCAAGGTTGGGGTATCAGAAGTTAGTGGGCAGACGCGCACGACTACGTTGGAGCATGGAGCAGACCCTGCCCATCTCAGATAAGGTGCCATTGCTGCGCCTGCGCGCATCGGGACATCATTATTTGAAACTGAACGTAAATATCGAGTGCATTAAGGTGCCTCTAATGTGGCGCGTCGTTCTGGGGGCTGTTGTGCGAGGTGGGCAGTGAGAAAGAAAAGATGCGACAGGGCAGGCCAATCGTGGCAGGGTGGATCTCATAACACCTCAGAGCGTCGAGGGAAGGAGGGAGTGCGGCCATGCTGAGCAGATGCTTCTTCGATCATTGAATGTTGGATATGATGATTCAAATTGTAAGGCTCCACCAGGAACGAGAAACACATGGGACGAAACAAGGATTTTCGGTATGTAAGCAACGATATAGTGGATTAGCGATGCAATGATGATTGGGTGCAGGTAAGGTGGAGAACGTGTGCGCGGTAAGTAGGTAGTTTGCTCGGATAGAGAGGAGTTACTCGTCTATCGGCACGGACTGACACACGAAAAAGAGCGAGACTGCTCGGTGTGCCAGACGATGCACAGCAGCGAGCAGACGACAACGGCTAAACCGCTGCGCAGCCGCTTTCCTTTCACCGCTCGCGGCATCTAGACGCTGGTAGGAGCCAAGGGGTGTCAGATGATGATGATGTTCCGGCGAGCAACCATGTGGGGACCCTGCGATAATAATCGGATTGGAGTGTTTGGGGTCCCCGAGGGACCACCATCTGGCCGGTGACGGGTGGGACGTACACACAGACACACACGTACGGTCGGACGGCGCCAAGCTGTTCTGCTAAAGCTTCGCCGCACTGTAGCTATGGTGCAGGGCAACGGAGACGGTGACACAGGGCAACTGCAATAATAACCATCTGACACGAGGGGATAAACAGAGAGCGACCGCCCAAAGGGGAGATGTGTCCCCCGCAGTGAGCCACGGAATTGCCGTGCCAGGCACGTCAGGAACGAGTGACATGAGAAAGTAAAGAAATCTGCATCATGGTTCTGACAAGTCCCGGCGATAAATACTTACGCTCGCTTCCTGTTCTCGCATTCCCTCGCCCTCCAAGAAAAGCCCTTCTCTGGTGCACAAGTACCTTTGGCTTTTATATCCTTCCTCCCCGTCGTCTTCTCTACCGTTGTTTCTTCCCCGCGTCGAGTTTAAACGCTCCCAATTTTCCCAGCCTCAGCCACGATGCAGTTTTCAACTATTGTGTTTGCCCTCGTCTTCGCATGTGCAGCTGTCGCACATCCTCTGGTCAGTCGTTCGTTCATGCTGGGATGATCGAACCAATCATCTCTTACTCGGACCGACAGCCTGCAGACAGCGATTCCTTGCTGGTCCGTTCGCCAGTGGATGACAAACGTGGTACTAGTGGATCGAACACCGTTAGTCTTTTATTGGCCTGCCCCATTCCATGCTGGTCTCGCTTACCGTTTCATGTGCGTAAACAGCCCGGTGACTGGAAACGAGGCACTCCAAACCAGCTGCCCGACTGGTGAGCCTCGCCTGTGTTCCTTTCCTCCCAAAGTGAGTCTCTCTCTCTACGCCTCTGCGCTTTTTTCTGCGATCCTAACCGCCCCACCTCTAGGTAGGAGGAGTCCACTCGTCCACGCTACTATTCACTCTCGTCTGCCCACTGCTCTCCGTCAAAAAATGGGGACTCTGGCTCGAACCAGTCAAACGATTTATTTTGCACCACTGCGGAATCATGTTCTTTCTTTTCTTCTATCTCTACAGCGCGCACACAACGGGGCTTAATATGGATCGATGGATTGGAGGGTAACGATTGGCGGTTGCTGGTTGTCTTGCTATTGTTGCTTTTCTTGTCCGAGTTTTTTTATACCTTTTCTTTTCTTTCTTTCTTTCTTTCTGTAGTAGCACATCATATTCACCGCCACCACCGAAACATCATGAACAACGCACACATTGCACAATCTTCTTGTCGTGACTGGGAGCGGAAACTTATTGCTATGGACTCGCATTACACTCTCCACTCACGCTCGTTGTGTCAATACCTTTCTGAGTATAACCTCTTGTCCTTCTGCAGTAACATATAGGTGTACTTGGGGACCGGGAAAATCTTTTTGTAATTTCACTCCGTCGTGAGGGCCTACAACTCAGCGCGTCGATCATCATGCTAACCCGGTCCTGTGGACGACCAATTTTCAAAATCCCTTTATCCAGCCAATCTCGTCTCGTCCCTTTTCATTTCCGTCTGATCTACGTCGCCCGCTGAGGGGCGCGCCACATATGAAATGGCGTGCCCACCCGCGAACGTTGAGACGTTTTTCGTTTTGATTCGCCTCCCGTCCGCTGGCACACCGAGAGATAAGTGTACATATCCAGCTCTCTGACGTCGACCGAGGACCAGCACGGTGGTCCTCCGCGGTATCTCACTAAGGGTGCGGGCGCGCGATTGTCTTGGAACGCCGAAGCGCTGGATCGTAGCAGATAGAATTTCTGACGACGCACATCCCCCATATGCGATCGTCATTATCACGGGATGCGGCATCCGCAGGCCGCAGCCCTGTCAGACCGTACTGGTAGGATATTTGCCACTCGAGAATAGAGATAGCAGATATAAAAAATTCAAAAACAAAAAAGAAATCAACTCCTTCCAGAAGTAATGTGTGCATGCGAAAACTGTGTGCGGACGAGATACATACAGTATCTGTGTCTTCCTACATATCTGATGGGAGCACATGGAACATGTCAAACCGTACCTGCACTAGCTGACTCATGCAAGTGAGTGACGGTACGGTATGCCGAAGAGTGTCTGACGTTCATGGCGCCCAGGGGACCGAATAATAGGCATCTCCTACCCGAACGAGGATCCAACAAACGTTTACATATATGCAGAGACAGGCTTCTGTCGTGCTACCGAAGTGCGAGCCTGTTATGAGTCTAGTGTCTCAGTCGATTCAGAGGCGGCCGGGGTGCTCCGCGCCCGCGGTACAAGTAAACGCGTGCGCCGCACCCTGGGCATTCTCGACCCACACCATGCTTCTCTCCAACACTTACCCTAGGCTCTTCCGTGATTTGAACCGATCAAGGTACCGTCGGCTTCCGCCCACTATGAACCTAATGAATTTCCCCGCTTGCGAGGTGGGGAGACCCGATTTGGAAACCAGCAGCGAAGTCTGGTAAGTCGATTTCGTCGAATATAGCACAATAACTTCTACCTTATGGGGGAGGGAACACAGGCCAGCGATCCTACCGAGACATCTTCCCTGTCTGTCGGACGTCCGCTTAGTGCGGAGCCGTTTGGGCGGTTGGACGGCTCTCCCAGTGAGCCTCGGGCAAGAAGGAAGAACCACCAGGTAATTCGCGGGTAGAGGTATGTAAGACCTAATCGTCATTTGCGAGAATTAGTGAGCAATCGCGCTATGTCCGTCGGGCAGCCATGCCCCTAAATCGCGTACAACTGTCTAGAACTTGCTGTAAATCCAGTCGATGCTGACGTGGCGTACACGAGAGAATGCCAGCGTTATTTGATGCAGGTGACGATTGAAGGGGGGTCACGCATGGACGATGGATGCACTGAATGTGCCATTGGTTAGGATCAGTGCATTTTTGGTAGTTCGGTAGGTATGCCAAAGACCTGTCCCAATAATGCCACCAGGACATAGATGTCATCGCTATTGTGGGATATGGTTGTCCCTAGTTCCTAAAAAGAATCCGGCGATAACTCCCAGAGATGCTGCCAACCGAATTCCTAGGACTGTCAGAAGTCTTGTGACATTGCTCAGGAATTACATAGTTATACAATTTTCTTGGCTGCCCGTGGGGCACGCCGAACTGTTCAAAAATGGTATACCGGCCTTTCGAAAATAGTGGACCCGCGGTACACGCGGTGGGGGTGTGCCCACCGCGGGCAGGTCAACTCCGAAGCAGCCTTGAACGAAAACAGGGTGGGCGAATATTATCACGCCCGCACGACATTGACGGGAATTCTAGCTCCCTTCGAGTTAGGGGCGCACCCGAGCAAGCCGAATTCGTAGGAGATTGTGGCGCAATATGGAACTACGTACGTGCTAGACGCGAACGGTTCTTATTGTCTCTTCGGTTTAATAACCAAGTTCGACGTCGAGCAGGATCGAGAGAACGGTATGACCTCACCATTCACGTAAATGCAGGGTGGATTGGAAGGTACGCCACAAAATGGCGGACTGCCCGATATAGCGGAATAGCGTAAGTAGGTGGGAAAGAGCGTGGAAGAGGTGGGCTACAGGGGGACGAACGTCATAAATGCAGGGACACGCGCTTAATTCTAGTGCCAGGTGGAGGCCACGTTGCGGGAGCATGGTGCACGGAAGGTGCAGCAATGGCTAGGAGGTCAGAATCCTTTGTTCGGGTTCTTACCCACCGAATTTCTGGTGCCACTCCTTCCTGTCCATCATACCAGACAAATCCTAGCGCGCAGAGAGACGCACGCTATTTCACGTAACATCAATGAGCATGCCCCTATTCTCGGCGTCCCATGTCTCTAAATGGGACGCCGTTTCATCCTTACCTGGTACCTCGTCTTCGCCACCGCCAACACAGTTGTCGCAGGACAGCGACCACGAGTGGCACTGGGATCCTTCGAAATGGCCGCTTCTCCAACGAGCTTCTAACGACGGCACCACCAACACGAGTGCCGGGGACAACGGCAATTCGAACGAGCACGAGCCCCTGAGCTCCACAGCACGCACAAAGATGCTTCTCCTCTCGAGCGGCTGGTCTCGGAGCGTCCGAGGAGTACGACCACGAGCATCTTCGTGGCGCTCTCACGAAGTTTGGTCGGGGATTCCTACAGAGGCCGAGGAGGACGACGAGGGTGCATCTGAAGATGCAGATGCACGACCTGACTCTTCAAATGCACAGGAAGTTACGGAGCGGAGAAGTGAAGTCATGCCCGCTTCATCTTGGTGGCGTTGGCAGTGCAGCCTGAGGGAACAGGGATGTGCCGACCGGGATGGTCGTGCTGGCTACGACGATGGCCACGTCGGACGGTGTAATGATCACAGCGAGAGTGGATGTTATGGCTGCGGGTGTACATTGTTCCAGCCCCCAAACGGGAAATGGAGCAGGGACAGGGGCAGCAGCAACAGAAAAAGGGCAGATCAGGACCGGTCGTCAGCCAATGGGAATGCGGATGTCAAGTGCCTGTCCCACACGTTCGTCCACGGTGAGGTCGCCCCCCGTTCCTGTCCTCGTCGTCGTCTGACCTGCCATCACGTCCTAGACAGCTGGAAGAGAAAGAAAGAGAGCAGAATGGCCGTAAAGACGCACACTTGGATATCCCTGTGGTTCCTCATCACCATACCCGTCATCTTCTGGGATGCTAGCTACTGTTTAATGCGGTGAGCGACTACCTCTCATTCTCCACCTTCCACGCCTTTGCATCCTATATGCGGGGGAATTCGCGCAAACAGACGTGATTCTGACCGCAACTTCCCAATCATTGTATTAGACCACGCTCGATGGAAGGCGGGGATCTCCATTGGATTTGGCCAGGGTATGAGATCTACCAAAACGTCGACTATGTGAGTGTATCCGTCCGCTCGTCTTACGATTCAGCCTCTTGAGGTGCTGGACACAGTTGCAGTCGACTGACGTGGAATCCGATGCAGGTGTACGGTCTCGAATCTTTTCAGCGAAACGACGGCTTTCCAAGTGCTCAGGGTACGTATACAGCGCTGGTAGGCGCAACCTGCATACCCTGAGCCATCCCTCCCCCACACAGCCTCGCTAAATCTAATCGAGAATGTCCTTAACATCATCTACATCTACTACGCCCACTTCTCCCCTTCGTCCGTTGCGCCTCTGATTGGGTTCGCGGGTGCATTAATGACGCTCTCCAAGACCGTGCTCTACTGGGCCCAGGAGTACTTCTGCGGGTTCTGCGCGACGGGACACAACGACCTCGCAACGTGGCTCGTGTATTGGATACTTCCCAATGGGTACGTTCGTCCGACTTTTTTGTCCCATCACACCTTTGCGCTGCTGGACTTATTGCACCACCTTTTCTTCTTATTGCATGCTCTATCGTCAGACTCTGGATTCTATTCCCTGGCATGGTCGTATACACTCTCGGAAAGGACATCGCAGCTACGCTGGCCGTTGCTGAGCGGGGAGCCGTTAAGACTGCTTTGGGGAAGAAGAACTAGGTCATTCCTCGTCCTTCGTTTTTACTTGTCTTGGGATGTTTGGAATGATCTCTAGAGAGTCCCTCCGTCCCAATACTCAATCGTTTAGTTTGGATAAGTATCTATCGGACTGGTTTCACTCGTGTACGATATGTATATATCCGTTGGTGGTTGTTTGGGAGATGCACTTACACAGGCATACCTTATTTATCGACTGTACATATCATTGCGTTCCTCATTTCATTGCAACAATGGCAAGGTACTACATAGAAAAAGACGCCTGTGCATTCACCTCAACTCCGCCTCTACATCCAATCGATTAAAAATACATTAAAAAGCAACAACAACCAGAGAAAAAGAAAGATAAAGAATTTGAGAAAGCACAAGCAAAGATGGATAATGTCCCAAGACAGGCTATATTACACACACGCGTGTTGTCGGCGCGGCTGCCTTGATGGCTTGTCTCGCGTTAGGAGATGCAAAAGGCGGTGAATATCGGGGAGTAAGGAAGGAACGGGTAAAGTGTTAGTTCGTGTACAACGACAGCAGAGATATAGGGCAGTGAGGGGATACAACGGCAACACGAATAACCGCGCAAGGGACGTGGGATGAGTCGTTGGGGATAGAGGACCAAAGCGGTGAGTATCGGGGGTGGTATGACGGCGATTGGAGTGGAGGTAGTGGGATGAGCGGTTGTTGCAGAAGTTTAAGTACGGGAAATAAGCGCAATGGTAGTGGTGTACCGATGGGGGGGTCGGCCATCGGTTAGGAGCGGAACAATTCCTATACAGAAGCACACGTCGCCAGCCAGCTAATCAACGGATACAGAGAGCAGAGACGGAGACGCGATGCAACCGGACAAAATAGTCAGGTCAATCCATCTCCATCTCCATCTCCATTCCATCCCATTGCTCAACTTTCTTGGGAGCCTTCGTGCGCAGGGACGCGCTGTTGCGGCCTTCGTCTTCGTCCTCTTCTTCGCGGACGCTCAGCCCTAGGACTTCCGCTTCTTCCGTCTTGCACCCTGGATACCCGCTCGTGCCCATCGCCCCGTACCCGAACGGGCTGAACCTGTACCCATACCGTCCGCCAGTGCCAGCGACCCGCGCACGTCCATGGGAGCCGAACAATTCAGGACCACCAGTGTCGTCCTCACCTTCAACAGCGACGTCGATGTCAGCGTCACCGAGCTCACCGTCACCATCACCATCGTCGTCCTCGCTCTTCCCCTCCGAAGGCGAGGGACTTTGCGACGGGCTCGACTTAGACCGCAAAGACGATCGTGGGATAGTCCAGCTCGTCTCGGAGAAGGACTTGGCGTGTCTATTCCTTCGCGCGTAGGACTTCTGCGCCGGGGAATACCGTGATCCCGTAAACGCCGAAGCCCCACCAAACGAATATGAAGGTGAATATGGCGAAGCGGAAATATCGTAGGACCTCGATGATCCACAAGACGAATCAGCGGAACGTACGCTTGCAGTGCGAAGGGAAAGGAGGTTCAGCGCATCATTATGGGCGGTCGTTGCATTGCTCGGCACAGGCACAGGGACTGGGATGGCGGTACGCATCGCGTCCGACGACGCGGGAGCGGTCGGGCCCGAAGCGAATGAAGGCAGTACAGGTGTTGGGGAAGAAGTAGCATCCAAGGCGGCCCTCGAACTCAAATTAACAAGGGAAGTTGAATGATAATCGGGACTCTGCGGGGAAACGGTCGGTACGCCCAACAATCCGGGGCGCAACTGCGTGACACCACTTAAACCGGTAACACCTTGAGGAATGGCATAGTCATGCAAACGTGGCCCTGTCGGACGAGGCTGTTTAAGGCCTGTAATGGAGGACATTGTCGATGCTGGTACAGAACTGGATATCGGATACGATGGAGGTATGCTAGATGGCGACGTGTGGTAGTCGTTGAGGATATCTGGAGAGTTGGCGGCATCATAAGTACTGTGTGCGGGGGGTGGGACGAGTCCACCGGATAGGAAGGACGGCCAAAGTGAGCGGTCTTCTGGTAAAGATGCAGATGAAGGCGATAGATGTGAAAGAATTGCAGCCGCCTACGATACCAGAACTCCTCATCAGCATACAACCTGACAGACACGAGTGCAGGCATCACCTCAAGCAGCTGGACTTGCTGGTGCTTACTAAGTACGAACTTGGAGGCTTCTCGCCATTGCGGAGTATGTTCCCAACGGTGTTTAATCAGGCAGGACGGATGCCTATAAACCTATGTCAAGGGATTACCCATGTCAATAAATGCGACACAGTATCGAAAGGGCCAGCTTGCCTTGGAACAACTCTCGCATGTAAATATGGACCCTCGTTTCTTTCCCGTCCTAGTGGGGTTGCCGTTTCCACCTTGCGTCGGAGGATTCTGGCCATCAACGCTTCCAACTTGAGAAGTGTCTTCCATGGATATCTGTGCCGATGTTGCCGTAGATAGCGATTGTTGTACACCGCTGGCAGTCTGCACGACTGCAGGTCGGTTCGGCACAGTAGGGGAAGAGAGGGACAGGGCAGCCAACGACATCGAGGTGCTCTGCAGAGAGGCTGGCCTGCAATTTGCAGCAACACCGCCTTCAATTTCTAATGGTAGGACGTATATGAGAGCGAAAACTCACGAAGGGCGGGTTGCGGCGTCACGAGCATCGCTGAGACGTCTCCTCGATCGGCCTGCCGAAGACAGACGTCGATGCTTGGTATGCCCGCTGTTTCCCAGACCTGTCGACATAACTCAATATATATTTCCTTGCAGCCATGCAAGGCCTAGTGGTATCCCAGGAGTGCACACCTTGTAAAGCTGGTTTGCTTGTAGCAAGCAGAGAGTCTGCAGAAGGCGAGGACGGGGACGCTATGGGTGCAGCATTCGACGCAGCTATAGACAAGGACAACAAGCTGAGGTTACTGCTCTGTCGAAGTGCGATAAGTCAGCAGTGTATGTGATATGACTCGCCCGAGGTCGAAAGCGAATTACTCACGGCTGGAGACGAAATTTGGACCTGAGACATGAGGGTAGTGACAAAAAACACAATCGTTATACAACCCAAGACCAGGAACTTATCGCGAATGAGAACACTTGGGCGAAAAGAATAGAGTTACAACGGGGGACAAGTTTACGAACGAGAATACATGACCGCAAGGAAGAGAGGACAGAAAAAAACTCTGCGGCTGTTCTGGCAGCCGGTCAGATGAAGGAAATTTCAACGTCCGCCTAAATTTGTGTCGCACAATGGATCGTGTCATCTCCAGAATGTATCAGCTCATTTTCACAAATACTCTCCACGCCAACGTCGACATCGCGTCGGACAGTATGTGAAGTGCATCTACTGGTCGAAATTCACTACCTGAGGGCTTTGAAGCATATCGCTACCTACCAGAACTGGGTCGGCATTGCGACTACATAGCGCCCACTTACTTTTAGCTTCCAGACCTTTGATCCTGCCTCAGCTGATACCTCAGCCCTCTCACATCGCCGTTTTTGTTTCTTCTCGAGGCTCGAACTCCATCCCCGACGATAGCAACTTGTAACTATTGACCGGCCGTCCATCAGGGTTGTTTAAGGCATGTTTTCATCGATCGATCAGCTTAGTCATTGTTAGGATGTAAACCCATATTTGACAGGAGGCTAATGGGCCCGGCGAGAATATGAACATGAACCTACCTAGCTGAGTTACGGGGTAATTTCTACTTGTAGGCGTGCCCGGGCACTTTGTCCACTCTCTGTTCTCTCGTTAGGAGAGCCTCGTTAATTATCCGTATGCATACATCCTTTCTGACCTGCATTCGTCTCGCTGACCTCTACTTTATCATCATTCGTAGTGTTGTGTACAGATTCTCATGCCCGAAGGTTCGGATTCAATTCAGTTCAATCATTATGTAAGACTATCATGTAGGGGCAGTGTGCTCAAGATCTTTGGCGGCGCTCATCATAGGGTTCTCTACAATTTGCGCCGAATAGGGTGTCATGGTTTTCCCATATTTCATCCGCAACAGACAGACGCGTTTGACCCATTAGTACGTCTAAAGCCTCAGCAACCCCAATTACAAGAAGTCATGGCAAGGTTTCCTCTTTAAAGTGCACTGGCATGTTGTATCGGGGCTGTCAACGCCCAAGCGCCTAACTATCACACTAACATGTCCACATGGCTCCGTCGGACCTCTAGCATGTGAGTGGGTCCGATAGAAATAGCTGCATTACGGAACACCAAGAACCTAGCTGTCAAGGTTGTGATATGGTCACTGTCTGTGTTGCAAAATGATTATGTTGGAGTCGAGTCATGGACCTACATGGCGAACGACTTCGTTGTAACATTTTCTAGCTTATGGTGCTATTATGTTCCCACCTTACCCATTTGTTGCATGCTGTCTCCAACTTGCATATTACCCCGTTTCTCTGATACAAATTTTGAGTGGTATAATCAAGT
>JADGIP010000226.1:0-26921 GCA_016618355.2 Astraeus odoratus | reverse complement strand
ATGTTCGATCGCATCCCGACAGCACCAGGAGAGGATGAGGACATGTTCGATACTGATGCGTCTGAAGACGGGAAGGGGAAGCACTATTCGAGCGAAGATATTCCGCCCGTCGAGTCGACGGATGACTTTGAGCTGTGTAGAGCTGTGAAGGATAGGGGCAAGTCCAGCGAGAAGTCAACATACGAGGTTCTCGATAGCGCATGCCTGATTCGTGGGTTGCTTAACAATTGGGAAGAGCTTTATGTGCAATTTAGAGATCAGGATGGTGAGTCGGGGCTTCTCCCCTGTTCTTTTTGATCGAATCGACGTTCGGTTTTCGGTGCTCACTGGACTTTGCGTGCCTAGGTAACTTGCTGCCCGTACAAGTTTCCGAGCTGTCCCTTCTCGAGGAGGAGGAAGAGGAGCAGGCACGTGTTCGTGCACCACTCCCAAGCATGCCTGTGCGCAAGGGAAAGCGAAAGGCACCGCCAGAGTAAACCACTTCCATTCGCCACACCGCCGTATGCAGAAATTTTCTGACAGTCCGATAATTTGACCAGACACACATACACTTGCCGCTGACACTTTAGAGCGGTGATGCATTCTGCACATTGTATACCATTCTATAGTATGTCATTACCTTAATGATATTGTACATATACGTGCGAAGCGAGGGCAATTAGAAGTGTGTCAGAATCCCTGCTTCTTCGCCCACGTCTTTGGCTCAAGAGGGAGGAGCGCAGCAGCGACACGTCGGCCTTCTTCGGAAAGGAGGTTGTACGTCGATGACGCGTTTTTCTGATATACGGATAGTCTCAATGCCGAGGGGAGAGCCAGGTGAGCAGAAGGAACTCACGGTATCCATCACATCCAGCTGTATCCCCAACTCTTTTAAGTGTGCCCTGATCCTCGGCGGAACGAACTCCATACGTGCACCTGTACCAAATAGGAGGATCTCTGAGCCATACAAGTGCGCGCAGTGAGGACATCAAGACAGCACACAGTAGCAAAGCACACGCACCGGGCTTCGGTACCACCACCTCGAATATCGACCAATGCTCTTTCGACCACTGATCCCACTTCTCTACGCCCGTCCCCGTTTGTCTGCCATTGCCCGGCGCAGGAGTGAACCCACCGTTCGGGACGTCCCACAAATACACTTTTCCCTCCAAAAATACCACGGGACCGGTCAGGACAAGCCCGTCTGCGAGCTTTATCCCTGCATTTGAGACAGATAAGACTTGGACAGGTGGTGGAACTTCGGAGGCAAGGATGTTCGTGAGTGTTGTCGGGCGGTAATCGCCCCTGCGTGCTGTGGAGGTATGTAGCTTATGGGTGTAACTCCTGGGTATCGATGTTGGTAGGGCACGAGAGGAGAAGGAAGATGCCCGGAGTTGACGAGAAATGTCAACGAACGACAAAGTGCACGAACGGAGGGTGGTGGACATGCTCGAATGCAGTAAAAGCAAAGTTGCTTCGGAGTGACGTCAAGCGTACGTGTATTGCATGTCAGACCTATACCACGAGCACCACAACAAGATGTCGTATCCCTTCGCTGCAGTGATTGAACCCAGTGTGTGACATCATAGCAATCGACCGAGTCTTTACCGCAATGCATGCACAGGCGAACTAAAGCAATCTCTATGTTGCGTACACGTGCACTGGAGAGAAATGAACGCAGAGATCATGCAACATCAGCACTCTTCCTGAAGACGACCTCTGCCAAGTGCCTTCTCAGAGAGAGCTGACCAACGGGCAGTTGCCAGCTATTCCGCAACATCCATCCTTCGAGATATTCGACATGCAAAGGAAAGTCCTCGCAGGCTGAATAGACTTTTTATATACCAGTATTCGACTTCTCCCGAAGAAACGAGGGGCGTTTGCGAAACATTCCTACGCAGCCTGTAAGCATATTCGTTGAATGGATGATCTGTATCTAAGTCGCTGGATGGGTTCAGGATGACTGAACATGTGAGCTTATGCGTTTCCTGTAGCCGACTGTGATGAATGACGAAGTGCCATCGGCGTCTCCAGGAGCTGGACGGGGTAGGAGGGGGGCCAGCTAACACTTGCAGCTGGTCAGGACCTGCGAAGCGGGAAGTCAATGTGTCGTCCTTGTCACCTGGTTTGGGTGGTCTATAGCTGTGCAACCGGATGCTGGATAAGTTCCTCGGGACTTGGACTGGATGGACAGAGGTCATGCATGGTAATACTGCGCTAATGACATGCATACGTGATGCGCATATAGCATAGAGACGGTCAATTCCTTGTTGACGTTCTGTATTCACTACAACTCTCACTATACTGTTCAGGTATCATCTCTTAAATGTCAAGATCATGTGGGGCGTTACGTATGCTACATGTTCCTGGATGTAACCACCCGATACCCGCATGATACTTTCATAGAATTGACATAGAATAGGATAGGTGAGATGAAACTCGCATATTTGAGCTCTCTAACAAGATCTAATAGCACAGTGCCCGTGAGCGGTAAGACCTAGATCCGTTCTCTAGTTAGTCATAACATCATACCACACGCATCACAGATTCACACTATACTAGTCCTCTCTTCACTATATTCCGTCGTCTGTCCCGGATGCCAGCCCAAGTGCTCAGAGCCAGCGCAACTATACACGCTACCAGAGTGACTCGGAGACTCCATACATAGCACTCCCGCCCAAGAAGGCATTGGCGCTCCAAGCCATGCCTCGGCGTATGCGCATCGAGGTTCTGACCAAACATGATCGAGAAGAGGTTCCCGCCTACTAGTGGGGCCATGGTGACATATCCATAGTTTTCAGATATATGCGCTATTTCAGCGCGTGCGAGTGTGGTTGGAGGGTGTAGTCATTGGCGATACATCGTAGATTGATAGCATGAATAATTTTGTTTGTAGCATAGTTCGGGATCGATTACAAAGAAGATAACTCACCTAAGCCAAACCACTCGATCATAATTGTCGGAAGTGCGCCCCATACACTGCCATATGCAAGTCCCAGTACAGCGCTTGCTATCCACAAAGCCTCAATGCGCGACACGTCAATGACGATTGCTTGGGAGATAATGAAAATCGAGGAAATAAGGATGAGGCAGTAGGTACGAGGTAGATGATGGTGAAAATGCGCGTAGTCTGATATGGGACCTGCGAAGCCGATGTTTGAGTGCCGGAAAGATACAAATGGCCATCTTACCGATGAGTATTCGACCTGCAAAGCTCCCTATGCTCAGCATCGATACCTGCGCGGCCTGCCACTTGGAGGCTTCTATTTGGTCATATACCGCATTCGAGCTGGCATATAGGGCCATGGAGATAGAACCTACATTGTTGATGTCTATATCCAGGTATTAATATCGGTCAAACATTTGCGATTGGATCACGATGGGCTCACACATGAGCCCTGTTCCGCACACTATAATATACAGATCATCAGAAATGAAACGGCAGACCCATTCGACTTACATAGCGACACAATAGAGATCACAAAGTGAAAGTCTAGGCACTTAAAGAGCTGGATCCCATGCACGTCTGGTAAAATCTCTGCCTTTGAATGGCTCTGGTTCAGTGACTGACATATGGATAGTAGAAAACAGCTCCCTTACACCAATCGCCGGCTGATTACCGAGGAGTGGGGTGTGACTATTTGTCTCCGATGTATCGATAAAACTAACAGCTGCCTGAGCAGTGAGATTTACGTCTACCCGACTTCCGGTTGGCTCGTAGTCCTCGCATTCGTTTGTTGTCTGATTTAGGTAAATTGAAGGAAAAGGTACTGGTCGCATCACAAGCATGGCAACGAGGATAGGCATGGAGGTACCGAGGCTGAGTAGAAGTAACAAAGCTGACGTATCCCCCGGAAAGAATGTCTGCGCAATAGATGAGTAGAAGAAGGCGGAAAGGCCTATTCCAGACACGACCATGCTAGTCGCCGTAGCACGCTGTGGGGCCATCATTACATGTTATGGATGGAAATCAGGGACAGGGATTAGGAGGAAACCACATACCGCAAAATCTGGAAAGCTTTTCGCAGTGACATTGATGCCAGAACCACCACCGGCACTTCCGCCAGTACCGACCAGAAGACCACACATCACAAGCATGACAAAATACACCGGAGAGATGGCTGTGCTAGATGCGATGTCGTCCTCGTATATATACTTTATGCCAGTATATCCGACAAGACAAAATGTAGACGCCCCGATGAGGGGAATTTTAGGACCGCGAGCATCTAGGATGCGGCCCCATAGAGGTCCAGAACCGTAAAGACCAACTATAGCGAGATGTCAGTTCAGAACAGGAGCACAGAACTGTAGCAGGCACCATTTCCAGCAAGTCCGACGATATTGAGTTGCGTATGTGAAATGTTTAGGCGAGTCCCAAGTTGCGGCGCATAAGCTGGTCACCGCCAGTTATTCATATAAGAATGCCGGGAGAACGCAGCCGCAACGACTACACACCCGAATAGATCTATATTGAAATGTGTGTTAGAAGAGGCAGAGTTGTGCCACGCCCTCACGAACATAGGTTGTGCCAGAGCAGATTGCCACTACTATAGATCCGAGTAAAGCGGCCACCCGACGCGCGTCGAGGAGGCCTGGCATGATGGCAAAGGGATGGAAAAGTGTCCAAAGCACCTAACACTGCTTAGTGAAACAGTTTAGAAAACCTAAGTACCCTGTGCAATGTGAGAATCGATCAGACGACCTGACAGGATCGGACTCGGAACCTACTCGGCTCCCCAGCGAGGGTGTACAGTGACATGACGGAGGATCCGAACCTCCTCGGTTCATCAAATCGTCTAAGAGGTCTGAATGATACTCGTACATTTTACTGTTAAGTCTATTGGCGGAGACGGGAGCGGCTTATGCTGGACCATGCAAACAACATGACGATAGACCTGTCAATAGTGGGTATGTAACGGTGAAGAAAGCGATCCCTTGTGCTGTTATGATAGCGATTACTGTAATGATAATCGGCGCACGATACAAAGCAGCTACTATGTCAACAAATTATGATAGGTTTCGTTACCGTTACACGGTTTGTTGTAGTATACAAACATAGATTTCCTCTCTTTCTCTGCCTCTGCCTCTGTCTCTCTTCCTATGCCATTACAAACCATCCTCCCCACAGTTCTTGTCGGAATGTGTGTCGAATCATCATCTGGATCCATCTCGTTTTCGCTAATAATCCAACAGTTCTACTTGAGAAGTAGTGGTGCTTCATCAAGCTGGAAGCTCGCAGGGTTTTACAATCGTCTCCGATCAACGCTATGCATCTAGTATCGACGTTGATGGAAATCGCAGTACCCCCGTCAATGGTACAAAATTACATGCCAACATTTCTAGCATAGCACTACTATAGGTTTCACCCAAGGGGCTAACAGTACTTTCGCGCCATGTCAATGCAGTAGACAAGGTAAGAGCGACAATATATAGTTGTGGTGGCCAAGTATTCCGGAGATACGATGGTCCCCCAAGCTTACGCTTTTCAAACTACTCTTCAACGACACCCTTCTGTGCCGGCAATCGAACTTCATCGCTGCGCTCCGCCAGCCTTGTGGGTTTCGTTTCTCGGACCTGCTGATCATTGGAAGCTAGCTCTAAGCTGGTTATCCCTCGTGGCTCCCGGTTCTCAAGGGGTAGAATCCTTCTACTTTTATATGGCTGCACGTACCAACCTACCACACCCCCTTCCATGACACTGTTGACCCCATGAATTCATGTAGTGTGATGAAGAAGTTGATATACTACCAGGCTATCAGTGTCATCGAACACAGAAGCTACGGAAAGGTGTAGGGCAGATTGAGGTGTTCATATGTAATGAAATTTCCGGGTTTGCAATTGGAGATGCACTTACCGGACTGGCTGGCAACCTGTCCACGTCTAGCGGCTGCGAATCATCCCGAACCTAGCAAAGGCCTGGCGTGATGTCGTCTTAATTGAGCTTATCAGGTACGTACATACATAGTTGTTAAAAGGCTAGGTATGTAGAGCTCATGCAATGTCCAGTTGAGGTCTAGCATCAAGTCGTAGTGAACTCTATCGACCGTGACGCATTAGCCAGTCAGCAGTTCCAGCGGTCTGCAAACAGGTCCCCCATTGTTCGACCGAAACGTCGGAACTTGGAAACGGGCAAGATGATATAAAAACATGGAGAGGATGTATGTCTCAAGGGGAGGGGGCCTTTCTTCTACTTCCCACGTTCACAAAAATAGCCCCTAAACCGGCGTCCACAGTGTGGATTCCACGATGGCATCGCCGAGTATGGTCCTTGTCGATTAGTGGTTAAATCATCACGTTGTGGATATCCCAAACCGTGAAGCCAGAGGTTCGAATCCTCTCTGGGACATATTTTGCATCTTCTCTCTCCCTCACTCACACACACTTTTTGCACTGTTCATATTTTTCTTCTTTCCGAGTCAGATCCGGAACGTGGTAAACAAGATGCAAGCTAGCGATGTGAGTGTATGCTGGTAGCCTAAGACAGAATGCAATAGAATGAGTGGAGATGCATGGCTATACAAATCAACAGCAAGCCAATAGACGTGTGGAATAAACCGTCCCCTTCATACTGACTGAAGAACACAATCCACCCCTCGACAGCTCCTCAGACGATTTCACAGGGTGATTCTACACACCCTCTACCTTCCGCACCACCTCCGATACTTTGGACTCATCATTTGCTGGTCCCTCATCCACCCCGTCCGACTCGTTCGCACATCGCTCACAAGTACAAGGGAACCGCCAACCTCGGACAACTTCCATCCGCCTTCTCCGGCGTGCATCGGTAATGCCCTCACCCTCTTTTTGTGATACATCCACATATGCTACTGTCAGCTCGTCACCAGCCTTGAGAGCGCGGTTGGCGATAAGGTGTAGTTGGGCAGTCCCATTGTTAAAGGATGGTCGTGTGGAGGGGTTACATGAGTGGTTGAGCTATATCGTGTTCAGTCGAGACAAGAACATTAACAAATGGTCGACGCACGTAAGATGACACCGCGTAGAATCCGGCGCCGACCTGCTTCTGCGTCCCACACGGAGTCCGTGTCTTTTCTACGTCTTCAGGGCGCTCGGTAGGTTCAGGCTATCAAGAAGCAACGAAAGCACCATAAATATATGCCCAGAACTTCCCACCTACGCACGCACCTTGTCATCCCTTCCCTCCCCAAAATATACTCCGAATGCATTGTATCTCATCCCTCCCAAATACGTCGCATGTCTCTCCTCCGTGACGAACTGCTCGAGACCAGGCAACGCAGACTGCAATACCTCCTTCAACAATTTTGTCTCCTCTTCCGACGGGGTGACTTCCAAGTATCGCAATCGTTCCAGATGATCGTATAGTGTATAGTCCCCACCGTCCGTCAGCACTAGGTCTGATCCACCTCTTGCACGAAGAGCAGGCGGGATCATCTTAGCAGTTTCAGCAGAGACCTGCCGCGCGATGAATCGTGCGACGAGCTGTGGAGCTGCTTTACCACTCTTCTGTAAATACTCGGCGAACGCCTGCTGAGCCTTGTCGCGGGTAGCGGTGACTGAAGCAGGTAATGCGGGAGCGAGGGCTTCCGGAAGAGGAGATTCGAGACTGAAGAGGAGAGTCTCTGAATAAGTTTTAGCATTGTCTTGACACTCAGAGGAGCAATAGGTAGAGTTCAGCCGGTCAGACGCTGGGCGTATGGCGGTAGAGGGGTCCATGGAGCGTAGACAATAGCTGCAATGTGTGCCCTTGCCTTGTAGGTCCATATCAAGAGCGGTGACTATGGCATCCTCCTATGATCAGTTCATGCGTAAGCTTCTTTCCTTCCCTTCTTGTTCACGGAAGCGTACCTTGTAGATAATGTCGCCGGGCTCAAAGTCTTTCGTACAGACGAGGACCTTCTTTTTTGTAAAGGTACCGGGCTGGCCGTTCACTGGCACTTCGATAGTCTTAACTGCCACATTCATTGATTTAGCCGGGAAGCAATCGTAGTAACCTATGGTTCTCATATTTCTCAGCTTAACGCTGCTTTCAGGGCGCCTCACAATCAACCATGCGCACCTTCCACGCGTTCCTTGACCTGTAGGACAGTGAAAGAGAGGTCGGCGGTTCACCACGACAAGTTCAGAATGTGGTAACACATAGATCAACGAAAGGAAAAGAGAATTTATATCAGATCATCGAACGACCAGAAACAAGAAAAAAGGGGAAAGGGAAAAAGGTAAGATTCCGATGATAGATGGACCAGACACGTGAGCATGGGGTGTCATTTGTGTGCAGAGGTCGGATTGCGAGCTACATCAAAGCATGACGACTACACAGCGTAAGGCGTGTGTGAATGAGTGTGGTAACGAGCGTTGGTTACGGCAAATTAAGGTCATAGGGCAGGTGTTTGGCTGCCCGAGTCCGTGACCTTGTCCCACTCCTGTGACGACGCCTCGGAAGGAGGCCTCGTGGCACCCAGCTCATCGTCATCATCGTCGGATAAAGGCGTACCACCAGTCCCTGCAGGTGAAGAAGGTGAACTCACGTCCATGTTAGTCAATTGCATGACAAGCTAAGTCAGGTTCATCAGTACACGTTGCCTGACAAACCCCAACAGGAACAACGTTATGACAAACCTGGAACACGGGTGGAGGAACCGTCTTTTCGTAGATCACGATCAGCTCAACGGGTGAAGGATAAACACGAAGTGCACGGTAGAAGCACATCGCAGCGGCAAGGTGGAAGGCAGGACCTTGGAAGTGTATGTACTCAGTTGAAGTGCGATTTCCTCCGATGAGAACTAAAGACAGCACACCTTGAGCAGAAAGTTGCTCGCCCATTCCTACTTGCGACATGAAATACTTCTCCTTCTCCTCTGGACTAGCCGGAACCTCTTCGTTGCGCACTTTCTCTAGAGCAGTCTTCAAGTCATCTTCGCCCACACTACCAGAGCTTGCAGGAGTCTCCGACGATGCCTGGCTCTTCGCAACACGCTTCTTGTCTTTTCCTATAAAGAGCCCAAGAGGTTGAGCGTCCCACACGCGAGACGCAGGTAAATGAAAGGGAAGGAGCACGCACGAAGTTGCTTGCGGAAATTTGCATCCGTCCTCCGCTTGTAATCGAAGTAGATGGCGTATGCGAGCAGGCTACCGACCGCAATGCCAGTGACGGTGAGCACGGTCGACGTCTTCGTCATTTTTGCACCTGCGAGGTGGTCCGAAGTTTGAATGACGGTACAAGTTCAAAGTGTACCTCCGTAAATTTGGGTCTTTGCTGAGAAATTACGTAATAGTGGTTCAAAACCCCAACTAATTTAGTCAAGCCAATCCGAATCGATCGAGATGCGATTGCTTTGACAGCAAAACAATGGGCTGTCGAGCTCGTACAATACAGACAGTCGAAGGAGAAGAAGGGAGGATACAAAAAGAACATGTCAAGAGTCTATTGTTTGAATGAGGATCGCATCACAGCCCGAGGCGCCTATTGTGTATATCAGGGAAATCACACAAGCATGCCATCCCACCACCGCAGCTAACTCCATGGTGCTTGTCGACCCAGCCTAGCCCCCGCGGAGCCTGAAGTTCCAGGGAGCTGATACTTTGGCCGTTGTGAGCGGTCACCTTGAGCAACTCGTGTACTGCGTCAACAGTGCGGGTGTTGTGACACTGACGAATCCAGCATGACGGCCGAATTATAGGTTTGATTTCTTGCCTCCTGCTGCAAGCACGATAGTAGGCTGGAGTGTGTATGTTGAATACGCATGTTCGCAAAGAAAGCAATATGTGGTACACTTACGATCGTAGTCGCGTGCAAGGACACGTCTCCAGTCAAGGAAATTGGTAAAGAATGGATGGGCTTTGATAGCACTCCATCCTGGTCTCCTCGCTGGATTAGGATCAAGAAGCTAGACTCCGTCGTCAAATTATGAGATGGGGTTTGTGAGGGGTAGATCCCGCACCCTTATCAAAAGATCTCTCGCCAATACATCGTAAACCTTGCTCATAACAGTTCTTTGCCTTGGATCCGGTTGACCATCCGCAAATAGATCCCTGGCATCAAGATCCACTCCGGGTACGTAGTGATACCATGGCTAGAACGAACCATCAGTTAAGTCCATCGGCCCACTACTAAACTCACTGTTCCCAAGGGCATGAAAAGATCCAATAACATCAATCCAAAGCCGTATATATCCACTTTATAATTGTGGCTACCGTCCCCGACGTACTGTTCGGGGGACAAGTAACCATCTGTACCTCCCCTGCCCTTCATGGTGTTGTCATTCCATTCTTTCTCGGCGAGGTTCGGTGAGAAAGTGCACACGTTGCCAAAATCGCAGAGCGCAACATGTCCATTGGGGGTTACCAAGACATTTTCGAGTTTCAGATCGTGGTGCACTATACGCATGCTGTGTAATTTTTCCAAAGCCAGTACCTAGCAATCATATGATGAGTTTGAAATAACGATGAAAGCCCCTACGCCACATACCAGTTCAGCGGCAATAAGACGTATCTGCCAGAGTTGTGGTCTACACGCCTTGTTCGATACCCTCTGCCGAAGGTTCTCGGGATAATACCTCTGCAAAAATGGTAAACGAAGTATCTGGCGGGTGGATAGAGGTAAAGCTCACCATGACGAAATAGAAATTTCGATTATCTGAGAAGCAGTCGATCATGGGCGTGAAGAAGGGGTGATTCTGAAATGTGACCTGCAGCCAGGCACTGTACTCCTTGCGAACGATGTCGCTCGCCTCGAGTGCCCTCCTTTTCAGTATCTTCTTTCCCTTTTCAGTTGAGATCTGCTTAAGCTCCTTCGTGTATACAAAACTACTGAACCACCGCGCCCGGTTGATGACCTTGATGGCGACGTCCATCGGGGGGCCATCATCCCGTGCGCCTTCGCCGAACCACACGGTACCGTTCCCACCTTGTCCAATGGTACGGGTGAGCCTGTACTTGTACATACCAGCCTGGAGGTTTACAGCAGGGAGCGAAATTGCGTATTCGTTGAAACGCGCGTCTGCAGCGTCGGAATCATCAGGCTCGTAATCTGACCCCTCGTCCTCGTCTACTGATCCATCTCTAGTGGCGGCGCTGCCAAGCTTCTCGGACGCAATCTGTTCCGCATGGCGTTGCTTGACAGCATTGGGCTGGGTGGGGATGACAACAGGCGCCGGCCCTTTGGAAGGTATAGGCTTGCACGCAGCCTTGTATGGCGAAATGTAATCCACCTGTTCATTAGGATAACCGAGACCTGGAGGATAACGAGGGACCCTCTTGGGAGGCACGCTAGGATCAGGAGGAACGGCTTGAATAATGTTGATCTCCGATGTTCCAACGGTTCTCCCACCGCACGGTAGAAGTGACACATCGATAGGTGCAGCAGGGGGGTAACAGGGTCCGTAAGCACCGGGAGGGACCTTCTGCCTGGGAGCGAAACGGGCAAAGGCAGGATCGGCAGCGAGGTAGCGAATCTCCGCGACTTCAGAGAAACCCCCGTTATTTGGAGTAGCCTGAGGCTTCACCACCGGTTGACGAGCTCCATAGGCAGCCGGGGGTATCTTCTGCTCTGGTGCAAGATAAGAGTGAGCAGGATCTGTGGCGATGTACCGATCCTCTAGTCCACCGGGGGGACCCCCATTATCATTAGTCTGAGATCCCTGCGAATTCGCAGCAGGAGCCGGTAATTGATGAAGTCCATATGCACCGGGGGGGATCTTCTGCATAGGAGCAAGGTGCGCAAGAGTAGGATCGGTGGCAAGGTAACGGATTTCGGGGACCTGTGGCAAGAAGGATTCCTTCATGTTCGTGCTTTCATGCACTGGAAACTGCGTCCCACGAGCCTCCTGTTCGGAGTTCGCGATGGGTTGGGATGTGGCAAGGTTGCCGACGGGCCGCTGCAGCCACTGGAGCATAAGATTGTGTTCTAGACGGATAGCGCGAAACAAGGACACGAGGAATTGCTGGCCAACAAGTGCTTGACTAAGGAGACTTGGCGGAACGCCCAATGCGAACGCGGTAGTAGCACGCAGTAGAGAGGGAATCAGGAAAGCGCGGGAAGTAATAGACTCGGGAACCGGTGTAAGAGATGGCACGCGAAAGGTAGATGGCTGCCACGGAACAACCTGGAGAGAGGATGGATCGCATCCAGTCGTTACAGGAGACGCATCCAGATCGGGAACAGCAACTGATGTTTCGATCTGTTCTGCAGAAATTACTTGGGTGGCGTCGATAGTTTTCGTATCAACTACAACGACACGTTTCTTGGGTTTAAGCCTACGAACGAGGCGAGAAAGGACGCGTTTGATGCCCATAGTGGGGTGTGATACGGTGGTGGAAATGAGGGGGTGGAACGGCGTGGTTAGTAGTTAAATAATGAAAACATGGCCTTTGCGCTTTGGACGCACGGCTCCAGTAAGCCATTGTGGACCTCAAGAGGGTCCAAGCGGCGGTGGCTTTGGCACAGAAACTGCTAGGTAACAACGATATCGTAGGTGCATCAAAGCGTTATGACCATCGGGGTAGTCCAAGCGGATGTAGCTTTGGCTATAGAGGCTGTTAGGTTTGCTTTGAGTGTCAACAACGAAACGATGATATCACCCAACCCTCTCTGTAAAAATAGGCTTGTCTAAGATAGCCTGCAGCCCATGAGTTTCAGGGGTACGCATGACGCGCCAGTGCAACAAAAGCCTGCTTACGTTATCATAGATAATGGAACACCTGTCAAGATATCTAGGGACCGTGCTGTGGAAGGGGGGGAAGAGCCAAGCATCGGAAGGTGGCTGGTTCAACCCCCTGTTTCCCTGGGATGACTTCTTACCTCTTCCATGGTCCCCAGATGGTGTGTGCAGCGCTACCATAGGTGACGAGACTCTCGATGCACGACTCACGTTTCCCTATGTCTCGGTACCGATGTCGTCCCCCGCGTCTCTGCAGCGTACCGCTCGCGCCCCGCTAGAATCACTTGCTGATGCTGCCATTTGACAAAACCCGGAAGCACCATGTTTGCCGCGATATGACCAGACAGCCGATGCGACAGACGCTGGAGAGCTCAACACATTAATCTGTTGCCATAGCCGATTCTTTTCGTTCAGATCCCGAAGACCCGCCGATCAAGCGACGTCCGGAAGGCACACAGCACGAGTTAACGTAACTTGACAGGACTTGGGGATGGATTGGACGGAGCTGTTGATGAGACTTGCTACTAGTTGGACGTGATGTGTGTTGGACAGGACGGAAGATTTTTTTTTTTCTGAGATGCGCGCCCGCAGCTGCGACGACCAGGCTGTTCGTCCACACATCAACGTTGACCTCTGCACTGGTATCGGACGGATGATTTGTTGAGAGTCGGCTCGAAGGAGGGCAGGGGCAGTGTTCCCACGGTGGTTTTGCTGTTGGCGTTGGAGGCGCAAAAGAGAGCAACACGACCATTCTCGTCTTCACTCTCGTCCTCCAGCCCCTCCTCGTCGCTTCCCCAACCCGGACAGCGTCGGCTCGCTCACCATCACCGAGGACGACAGCGCCCTGTCATGAGCAGTGCCGACCAAGCAGCCACACCGTTTTCGTCCCACGACGATAATTCTTCTGAACCCGACTCCATTCTGCATGATCCATTATCAGCCGCTCCACACGACCTGCTCGCACCCCCCACACCTCACTCCCCGCTCGACCTCGACCTCGACTGTCTTGCGGAACCCGGCGCAGTCTTGGACCCTTCGTCCGCAAACCATATATCCCTGGGCGACTCCCGTGACCTCTTCCTGGCCGACATTGAACACGTTGGAGACCATGCGAAAGAAGACCACATCGCCATGGTCGAGGCCATGGAACCCGCAGTAGACTCCCAGCAGTCGCCGGAATCGTCACAGGAGCTAAAACGCGTAAAGGTGAGCTTCTGCGCACACCCCTCTTCATATCATCCATCCCAATTGGCTCGCCCCTCCTGCCCGGATCCTGGCCCTTTTCTAATGCAACCGTCGCACTGGCAACGTGTTGAACCTTAACGGACGTCCCACACCTGTGGCCAGCGCGTTCCAACACTTCTTTGTGTCCGCCATTTGCATGTCTAGGGCACCCTCTAATCCGTGCTCTCTTCCTTTCTCCAAGGTCTACGAACTCATTGGCTCGCGATGGGTTGATCAAGGCACTGCGTATTGCTTCGGGCAACTAGATGAGAGCAACCAGGCATTTCTCATCGCTCGTTCAGAAGCAGACTTTGACAAAGTTATCCTCTCAACGGCTATCCGTTCCAATGACGTCTACCAAAGACAACAAGGTGTGATGCGCCCCTTGCGTCCCCGCCCTATTTGCCGTCGGATGTGGGCCCCGTAATCAGTTACTCGTGTACTCACGCGACCTTCACTTTCAGACAGTCTAATTGTGTGGACCGAACCAAATGGAGCGGACTACGCACTCAGCTTCCAGGATGCGGACGGGTGTGCAGAGGTGTGGAATTTCATCATAGAAGTACAGCGCCACTTGAACGCCGGTGAGGATCATATCAACCCTTGACCCACGCATGACGCGTGTCCCTTCTTTTACATGGACACTCACCTATCCCGAATTTGTTCCCGGTCAGAAGATCAAGGACTCGGTTCGTCGTCCCCTGGCGGCGATCACTCCGCTACAACTGCGACCATTCTCCGTACCGGCCATCTCCCTTCGCCCCAGCTAGGTAATATCCAAGATATAGAGGGCGCAATCAAGGCACTCGCTCGAACCCAGGCCATAAAGGAGAAGATCTGCGAGTACATTCAGCGTGAGGTAAGCCATGTTCCGAGCATCGCATTGTCTCTGTCCCCAATACAACAACTACCCAGGGTTACATCAAAGCTCTCATCGATGTCATGAGCATGGCAGAGGACTTGGAGAGCATTGATAATCTCCATGCATTGTGCAGTCTTATGCAAACCATTCGTAATGTGTCTACCTCGCTTGGTACCCATGGCACTCACACATTCCAATAGTGATGATGAATGACCATAGCATTTATGAATACATCCTCGAGGACGACGTCTTCTTCGGAGTAGTTGGCATGCTTGAATGTAGGTCTTTCTCGTTCACGTCACCTTCTCGGATCTCATAAACTGTTACCAGATGATCCAGAGTTTCCTACACACAAGGCAAATTACCGCGAGTTTCTGAATAACAACACCCGCTTTCACCAACCTATTGCCATCCAAGACGCCACAATACGGAAAAAGGTCCACCACACGTACCGTCTTCAGTTCTTCAAGGATGTCGTTCTGGCCCGGGCGCTCGATGACTCGACCTTCAACGTGCTTAACTCGTGCATCATCTTCAACCAAATCGACATTATCAGTCACGTCCAACAGGATCCCGTCTTCTTGCAGGAGATTGTGAGGTTGTACGTAAGCGAAGAAATACTCACTGGTCCCAGGAAGGATAACGAAGAGGCTGAGATCGAATCATCTGGCACTGCTGCCAAACCTAATGGCACTGTGGCAAACGGCCGACATTCGTCGCCATCTGCCAAGCCCTTCTCTTTTGATCCGCCGGGTCTCCTGACCGAAACTGATGTCGCATTTCGTCGAGAAGTGGTCCTTCTGATCCAACAACTCTGTACTATGGGCAAGAACGTCCAACTCCCAGCACGAATGGCTCTCTTTCGAACACTTGTTGACCGTGGGATATTATTCGCCGTGCAGTGGGCATTTGGGCTCAACGAGAAGGAAGAGAAGGCCAAGCCAGTCATAAGCGCGGGGGGTGAGATAATGTCCGCTCTACTCGACCATGATCTCCATGGCGTCCGCGGCCATGTTTATAAACAGGCCATGGCTATAGAACAAGAGAAGGAGGCTGGGCGGATAGGTGCTGACAAGGCGGAGACGCTGCTGAGACTCATGTGCAGGGTCATGACCCAAAGTCGTGACCTTGCTGTGCAGTGTCAGATCGGTGATGCTCTGAAGGCACTTATGGATGTCTCACAGAACGCCACCGGTCCGGGGACAGCACCTGTAAGGGCAACACCATCCTGCGGTTGTTAATGAATTCATGAATCGTGTAGTCCGCGGTCCTCAACGCGAAAATGTCGGCTCGTCCCAAAGACGATCCGGGGACTGAGAAGTTCTTAGAGTACTTCTACAAGCACTGCATAGAAGTCTTGTTCAAGCCGTACAACGATATACCGGACTTCAGGAAGCAGACAGGCGAGTCCTTCTTCTATGACGGCAACAGTCTCTTATGTTACCCTGTAGATGTAGAACCCGCGTTGAAGCTATCGCGAGAGAGAACCAATCTTTTTTTATACTTATGCGACTTACTGTGCACATTCGCACAACAACATGCCTTCCGGAGTCACCTTTATATGCTATCATCTAACATCTCTATTCGCGTAGCTACACTACTAAGTGCTCGGGATAAGCACTTGCGGTTATGTGCGTGCCGCGCCGCCTCCATGCAGTATCGCTGACACCTCATATCCTTTTCTTCTTACTTCTTAGCGGCCTTCCGTTTCTTCCGAATATGTCTCAAGCTGAACAATAAGAACTTCCTGATCCACCTCATGAAGCTGGACGTGTTCAAGCCTATACTTGATTTGGCACTCCTGGAATCGCATCGGGACAGTCTATTAAGTGCATCGTGTCAAGAATTCTTTGAGCACATGCGCAGGGTATATTTCGGCAGTTTTATTACGCCGTAAAATGAGCTTAGTATTGCGGTGCTAGGAAAACATGAAAGAACTCATCCATCACTGCATGACGAAGCACAGGGCCATAATTGAGCAACTGTCTCATACACGACTTGGGGGACCCCGCTTCGTTGCATTCATACGCAGGTGGGAAATTAACATCGAGCCTCCACCGAAGGAGGAGGAGCAGCCCGATCAGTGAGTGAAGGCCCCTCGCAAGATCTAGTATACCTTCTGACTTTCTCTCAGAGACGTCAGAGATGCTCACCGTTTGGGCCGTACCATAGACGCTGAGGAAGAAGACTACTTCAATGCTGATGACGACGACTCCGATCAGCCACCGCCGTTTATCAGTTCTCCAAATCTAGCCGGACGTTCTGCTTCGGTATTGAGTGCGCTTAAGCGAAGACGGAGAGGCGCATTGGTAGCATCAGCAAAAGCAGCATACCGTACGCAGAGTCTCGTAATACCTCGTACCCCACCTTTACCGGCTCTGGTGGACTATGGCGATGAGGATGATGATGTGGAACCTTCCATCTCAGATACACGGACCGGTTCTCCCCAGGAGTCCATCACGGTATCCCCTCGGGATAGCCCCCTCTCTCCTGGTGTGGACATTCCTCCCAGTCCGAGGATGTCCCACCGCCAAATAACACGCCCCTCAAATATCCCCCGTCGGCGCTCCTTAGAGGAAGACGACAGCATCTTGGAGTCGCTAGTACGGCCAAAAACACAAACGCCGTCTTCACCAGCTGCAGATGGCACATTAGTTCCAAAGACCACATTGCCACTGGTACGATTGTCTGAGAAGCGGAGACGAGATGAGGACGAGGAGGAAGAGCTCCTTGAACGTTTAGCTAGCAAGCCCAAACGAGTAGACCTCGGTGCTCAAAAGGATGACGATGGTGTTAGCGGCCGCGTAAAGGTGTCGACAAAGCAAACCGATGAACCACCTAAACGGATGAAAGTGATGTTTCGTCCGTTGAGTCTTGCCACATCTCAACAGCCGTCGTCGCTTGTACCTTCAGAAACGGGTGCCAAGGATGGAGACAGAGGTTAGGCGATTATGCTGGGAATTGACCAGATGATACTTGGGCAGAGGTCGTTGCTGGACCTGTGGAGTTTAATACAGAAATACTATGGTGCCATATTGCGACTATGGCCGGGCTAGGGGGATTCTGCGACAAGTGTATGTATTTGTACGCATATCCTTTACAATAGACACCTTCAGAACACGAATAGTGGGCTTGTATCGTTTGGGTTGCCTAAGGCTATCCAGTCACCATGAGGATAGCGAGAAAATGCCAAAAAGAAGCTGCCCCAGTGAGGCTCGAACTCACGACCTTCCGATTTGCCACCGAGGTATAGTAACAGTCGGACGCTGTAACCAACTCAGCCATGGGGCACATGGAAAAGGACCCGCTTGAGCTTACAAGAGATAGCCCTCATGTGACATGATCGCCATTCTAATTTGCAGCTATTGGGTCCCACCAATTCAGCCATTTCAATGTACCAAGAAAGATATCGTGTTTATTGATGTACTTTCCTGCAAGAATTCTACCAGTATCATTCATTTGACGCACCGCTTCCGTCCCCTTCGCCACTGTCGGGTCCGTCCGGTTCATTAAACACGAGCTTGCTCGCTTCTGCATCCAGCTCGCCTGTGTTCTTCACCTCATCATCGTCATCACTACCGTCATCCTTACCATTCACACGTTCAATACCCTGAAATTTCCTCTTCGGGATGACAGCCCAAAATGCCTCCTCCCAGTTGCGTGTTTCGAGCCATTTCAGGAGAATCTCGACAACCTATCGAAAACGGTTAGTAAATGACATTCTGTCAAGTGACGGTGATGAAAAACATGAACTCCAGGCGGTCCGAAAAGGGTTCAAGGAACAGGAGTAAAATATACCCTCCCCTGTCACATCATCACAGAAAAGGAGCCTTCTCCATATCGCAAATGTTCCATGGAACGTACCTGGTTGACGGTAAGCACCTTGCGTGTTGCGAGCGCGATGTAACGGCCTATAGGAAGGCGAGCATGGCGGATATGAGAAGCGTTAGCCTTGTTCAGGCAAAGGTTCTGCAACCGGGCATGATCGATACCGGTACAAAAGATAAGAAATGCAAACAGCTGACCTTATACCGATTGTGATCACATATGCCTCCGATAACGTACGTCTCGCCTTCCTTCAACTCTAGAATCTCGTGCTCAGAATCAGCGGTGAAGTAAACGACGCTTTCACGGAGGGAATCTGTATCTGTGGGGGTAGGTGAAGTGATGCCATCGGTTTGCTGGGAGGCAAGGGCAGGCATCCATATGTGCTCGTAGCCGTGTTCCCACCATTCAGTGTTAGACCATCTTCTGTAGCCGGCGTCATTCATAGCATCCAGGCGTTGTTTAGTTCTGCCATTGAGTGATGTGAACAGCAGCGAGGCAAACGCGCACGATGCGCGCCTGTTAGCGCTGTACGAATACGCCAGCTGTGAAGTGAGTGAATTTATCTCCTACGAGACAACACGGTCACTATCACGTGTGGGACAATACATGCGTAAGAAACGAGAGCCTCACTTTGTCTGTCATCAGCTCATCAAAGCCGAGATCGACCAGTAGCCTCGCCTTGAATGTACTGCCGTCAGCAACAGCATTGGTTCTGCGTCGCTTGCGGGTTGTGCTGTCATCACACTCGCCGTTTGCGATTGCCTGAGCGCGTTCCCGACGCTTGTGTTTCCGTGCCTCTTTCTCGCGTGCCCTGCGCTCAAGCTTGAGTTCATGAAGCCTGGCTGCTTTGGCAGCACGTTTCTGTGCTTTTTTCGACAGACCCTGAGGGTGTGTGGCCTGTTCTTCCTGTTCTGTCCCTGTACTATCAGCCGCAGAGGTATCCATGAACTCCAGTGGGGAACCAGCCAGAATTGGTAGCAGTGGAGTACCGGAACGGGCCGACCGTGCCGATACATAGAACAGTGCACTTACCAGCAGTGGAATTCCAGTAGTTTGCCATGGCCTTGCTCCATGATGTCTGCCTGTCGCCTATTCCAGTATTTATGCTACGAGTCTCGAGCATCCCCTTCCTTTCCTTGGTTCCAACGAGTTTTCCCATCCCCCCCTCGGACAGTGACCTCCTTCGTAGATGGCTACCTCAGCCCCTGAGCAGCAACCCCTGATTGTCCTTCCCACCGCAAGGCATACGGCTTCCGTGATATTTATCCATGTCAGTCCAGCTACTGCCCCTGGCATTGACTCCTTCGTCGGTGTAGTACTGACTCCTGTATTATAGGGTCTCGGTGACAGCGGCCAAGGCTGCCGTCCCGTCGTGGATGAGCTTTCCAAAGACTTACCACACGTGAAGTGGATTCTCCCCCATGCACCTTGCGGACAGGTCACGGCACACAACAAGAATTCCATGCCCCGTTGGTTTGATATTTTATCTTTTACTTTCGAGAACGCAACAGAAGACCGTGTCGGGATGCTTAAAGCGGCTCGTGCGATTGATGAGCTCATCCAGAAGGAGGTGGATGCTGGTATACCCTCAGGGCGCGTAGTTATCGGCGGCTTTAGTCAGGGGGCCACGGTCGCACTTTTAACAGGGCTTACCAGTCGCCCTGACGATGGCTCTGGTGGGGGTAAAGCAGGTTGGAAGCTCGGTGGCATAGCTATTGTCAGCGGCTGGCTTCCCCTCCAGAGCGGCTTTCAGCAGGTGGGTTTAAATGTCTTGGTTTGATAACGTTGAGCAACCACTGATGTAATAATTCAAGTTACTCTCCTCTCAGGCCACCACGACACCTATTCTCTGGGGTCATGGCACAGACGACAATGTTGTCCGGCACAAGATAGCAGAGGCGTCTGTGAAGAAGCTCACTTCGACATTCGGAATACCCATGGTAGAAAATCTGACTTTTGGCACGGATTACAATGCCCATGGTATTTCTAATTTGCCTACTTCCTCTCCCCTCAGAGGAGAGCTAGGTTCCCCTGGCCTTAGTTTCAGGACATACAAGGCGCTCGGACACTCAGTTTGCCCACGGGAGCTGAGAGATCTATCACAATTCCTAACTCGCATTATTCCCTAGGAGCTACAAGTAATCCACAGGGAAGTAGGACACTCCTTCATTTCCTTCATCATGTTGTAATAGCACGCATTTGTTCAATCCTCTGTCTCGCTTGTCGTCAGCATGCTTTCTTGTTTTCTCTCCGATTCAGTACTATATATTGTCCGTTTAAATTCAAAAATAGTACCCTCTTGTTTTGCGCTGCGCTCCACTAAATGTAGCTTATCGCTGCTGCCTCCTAAGATTCTTGTGGCTGGGGAGGTGACGCCCATCACCTCGTGGAAGCAATTGCAGTCTACTATTGTGCGTGTTGGTCCGAACCTTCGCATGATCAGGCTGTGTATCGCGGTGAATGGGGAAGTCTTCCAACGCCCTCTCAATGCTGTGACACACCACAGCCGTCACATCCCCACGTCAGTCTGCCACGGTCAGCGACGATCGAGAAATAGCTTAGTCTTGCCCCTAAAAAAGCTTGTGACACCAAGATGCCGCGAATCGCGAGCCCCTCGCAGGCTTGGCTGCAAGTTGTTGACATGCGTGGGTTCGGGATGAGATAGTCACTTCCAATGTTAAGCGTTAAGAGCGTGATCGCAATGAGTTTAGTGTACCCAAGGGCGCTATTGGCTTATTTGGGACGCGTGGCATGCCTTACCAAGTTCGTCAATACATGGATAATATGAAACTCTCGAGATTGTCCGCCGATCGGAGAAGGACCAACCCCATGGAAGGATCTGATCTCTGCACCACGAGGAGGTAATGAGATCTGGAAAGGGGGAAAGAAACAGAACAGACTTGCCGGGTCACATCATTTCGGATGCTTTACTGCTATTGGGTCCGTGGACAAAATATGGAGGGGAAATGAATGCCGCAGCACTGTGCTTAGGAGTCGGCATGTTGTCATGACGTTTCAGACAGACGCACTCCACGTGCATACTTTTTCATTTCGGCGACGGCAGTGTTCTGGTGCGGTTTACACTACGAAATGACTAATGAGAGTCACGAGTTGCATGTATGTAACGTTTCCTGAATTTACTCCTTCGCAATGATTGGCCCCAGATTTGGGATCACCTTGATGGACATCGGTAGTCCGAGACATGATCTGGACAGGATGAGGGCTTAGAAGAAAGAAGGAAATGAAATGTGGTTCGCACGCCCGGTTACCGGCTAGTCAAACCAGCCGTCCCACTGCAATGGCCATCAAGATGAAATACTGAGATTACGAAGGTTCCAGCGGAGCAGTTGAGACCAGAAATCGTGTCAAGGTACAAGCATGAAGGCACGCTACATAGGGGGGCACTGGATAAACGCGTGAACAGCATGTACCTGCCTCGATGGTATTAGCGACGGCATTGTCCCCGCGTTGGTGACCTCTGCCAACAAGTCCCTCGGAATGTTCGGGGTAGAACGTCCGTTTAACTCTGCAAAAGGTAGGTCTGAAACCTGCCCACGTCCTTGTGGCGAGGGCAGCCAACCAGGGGCTTCGGAACAACGCGGCTACTGGCGCAATTGACCGTTTTGGGGCGCAGCTGAAATATACTGACATCACTAAATCAGTATCGTTTCACCAGTTGGTTCTCTGGGTGCAGGTCTATGCCGTGGAAACTCGACAGCCCTCCGGGCCATGGAAACTGTTAGCTTCTCGAAGATGGATGACTGAGCTCTTTCATTCTGTTTATTGATGGAGTTCGTCTGTATATACATTCCGTTCTAGCTTTGATGGGGAAAGACAGGAACCTTACACCTTGGCAGTTCAATATTTTTTCAAAAAAAAAAAAGGCTGTCAAACATATATGTCAAAAATCCCAGGGAAGAGAAGACGACTTAATACTAACCTGAATTATAAGGTAAGGATCATTTCGCACAAAGTCGGCAAACGAGGAAGCCCATGGCCATCCTGTAGTGGCGGAGAGCATGGCTTCGTAAGCCGAATCAGAAGGCACTGTAATCAGGAGATGTCAAGGGTCAGTGCATAAATGAACGATGCCCGTGATGAAAGGAATCCGAATAATTCCGAGTGATTCTCCCAAAGGACAAGCACCCTGAGGGGTCTGGTATTGTCAGCATGTAGAAATACCTTAATGGAAAACCACCTTCCCAAGTAGTCTTGCTCTTAATAGGTAGAATGATAAGGTGAAAGAGTGGAAGACGTAACGGCAACTATTTTATCCAGCAAGCCTGTTTATCATCACCCGTCACACTTCAGATAGCAACAGACGTTTGTGAAACTCCCCACTCTAGAAGTTCTTACGACAACAAGAGAGTAGCTTGCAATCAAAAAAAAAAGTCGGCATCCCGGCGATCACCAAGCGTCCACCTCACCGATGGATTCTAGCTTACCTGTGTTACAGATCTTCCAGCCGTCACCCTTACAAGCCCAGAGCTACCTGCATAGGTGAGCTTGGAGAAATGTTTACAGGTAGCCTAGATAGACATGAGGGGCCAGGACCGTTCCTGTTGAGGAAAATATACAGTTGATGAACAACTGCCCAACAGTCTCTGGATTTCGTGACTCTGCTTTACATGGTGACGGGGCCCGATAATTAGCCAGCTGCTTGATTTGGTTGGCTGCTTCAGATTGCGCGACAGTCCCTGCAGTGACGTGAGTGGACCACACAGCGGCATGGTGAAGTATTGTGTCCCGTAATGGCACCAACGGTTCAGAAATCCAAACACGGGATTATGTCAGTTCAGGTGCCAGTACAAAATTAGCCTGATACTAGCATTGCCTAAAGGGCTAATGTCTCCCTGATTCGATGTTACAACATTGGTTAGCTGTAAGGACAATGGTGTTCGGGAATCTGGTTACTGGGCGGAACCACGTGTGCGCAACCTGTCAATGAATATGAAAACTTAGGCATCCCGTTCTGCCGAACCTTTGGGGATGTCATGGCACGACAAACAGGGGACGCGAAGGTGTCAAACAACCCTGAGCAAACGTTGCGAACGTGAAATTTGGCCAACCATAGAGCGGCGTACACGTGTTGGCCAGATCTAATTACTCGTCTAATAGGCGTCAAAGGACGTCCTTCAGGTTCGTTTCTCCGCTACCCCGTTCAAGTGGCTGGCGCTGTGTGGGTGAAGGTTTCCATCCAATCTTTACACCATGCAACAGACATGAGGAAGTTGCAATAGTACTAACCGAGAAATAAACCTACCATGTATATCACCTGGAATGTCGCGGGAATGGTGCCATCTTCATTGCCATGCAGCTCTGGACAACTTCGTCAACATAACACGCCGACTCCATGCAATGATCTTACCTTTGTAGATAGCAGACGCAGCTGCCAAGGTATCGCGGTGGACAAAGTGGCGCCTACGGTAGTAATGGGTATGTCGTTCCAATAAGCTGTGGTCGACTGTAATTACCTCCCAATGATGGCATTTCCTTCGCCCATATCTTTCAAATCTTCCATGAGCTCCCACATTGATGGGTATCCCACCCTTACTTCGTCAGTATCCACAGTTAGTAGCGTAAAACCTGCTCGCCCGAGAAGATTTGAAACGTCTCTTGTATCTGGGTGAGATCACGCGATTGTGACAGTTCAGTATAGTCAACTAGGCGAAGACGAAGGCTGAACCTGTCATGGGCGAAACATGAGGTGAGATACCGCCTTCACGGTCAACTTCCGCCAATTGAAGCGCTGTCCTGGGCAGTTCAGCAATGTGTAAACCAAAAACCGATGCTTGCCCCCGTTGCCATCCGCATACCTGAGCTCAAATAACGTGTCTCCACCAAACATAGCGCCAAGAAAGAGTCCATCTGACTTTAGGGCCTCTCTTATCTGCACCAAGACACCTAGCCAGTGCGGTCTCTCAACTGACCTGTACGAGACCAGGAGCACAATGCTGACGAACCAGGGAGATCGTTTACCCAGTGGAGACTAAGACAAGAGACCACTGCTTCCTGAGATTCCCGAGGAATAGTCTGCAGGAGGTTCTCTTCGTCCGCATGAACGCGCTCAACTTCCACTGCGGTTTCGTTCTATGAGTGAGAGATACGAGAATGATGGTATGCGGATAACCTTCGAAATCCTCATCGGGGTCACGGTACAATGTTTCCCCTGTGCGGTTTTAATTCAGTATGAAGAATTCCAGGTAGGCACCACACTAACTGCTCGAGTCGATCATAATTACCTTGCGAGTCTTGTTGGGTTCCAGCAATTTGGAGAAGTGGCCAGGACCTGAGCCAAGATCAACCATGGTATCGAAGCTCCTCTTAATATCCTAGAAAATCTTAAGCTACAAAGATATTCCCCCCCGAAAATCTTACCAACAACCGTTCCATTAATCCCTCTGCAACCTCATCCCGAACGTAGTCCACAGTCCTACTCCGTGACCCACCATCTCTTTCCGCAGCGAGATCCCTCTGTAGTCGTTTTGCTTCGCGGTCAAAAACCTTATATACGCTTGTGTGTGGTTGTACGGAGGACGCTGCTTGGGATGCATATGTCCGCGTCACTCTAGCTCGGCGGGCCAGCCAAAGGAGAGAAGACATCATTAGCGTCGTGGGAAAAGGGAGCGCCGTGTGACACGAGACGCGTATTGTCACGTGTGTTACAACACAGACGTGACGGTGACCTCTTCTCTTAAGATCCTCTCCGACTGCATCCTCCTTACGTTCCGGAATTTATGGGGACCCACTATTGACCTGTAGTGACCGTTTTGATTATTTCCTGGACAGGCAACAGTGATGGAGAATGAAAATCAGGGGGGCTCGTCATACGACCCCTCAAACATGACGGTGGCCCTGGCAGCCTCCTCAATGATCAACGCCTCCGACCTTATTTCTCCTGAGGTGTATCAAGCCAACTTAAAACGCATAGAGGACATGAAGAAAGTCGTCCGCACATTGGAGACGAACAATGAAATGGCACACAAGAATTTCCTAATGGATCAGCTAGAGCAAAGGATCCAGGAAGGGCGTAATGCAGAGTAAGTGGTGGATTCAGCTAGAAAGGTATGGGGAACTCACTTAATACAATGTACAGAGACATGTTGCAGAGACTGCGAAACTCGGCTCTACTGTGAGTGCGTCCCAATCGTCTCTCCTGGGTAATATAGCTAGGATTTGCATGTTTGCAGGCCCGAGTCTTTCAGACCCAACGACCAGCTACCATACCAGGTGCAATCTGAGACCGTCTTGCCCAGCAGTGCTACTATAGTCGAAGTTCAGGAGAACCTTCCGGCGAGGAGTACACCTTCCGTAAGTCAGGTAATACTCAGGCGGTTTGTTGGCACTGGATCACCACGTTTTTAGTCCACACCACAAGTGAACCCCTACTATACTGCACCGTCGTCGTTGCGAAACACGCCTCAACATTCTCAGCCTCACTATTCAATGCCACAGCCCGTGGCTAGTTCACCAACGACTCCGGCTCAGTACAGCTATGTCCCGCCCATCACCTACGGGCACCGTCTTCCGTCACACCAAACTTCTCAGACTGCCCAGCCGTTCAATCAAAGGGCACCCGGAAGGGCCTCTAGACAGTCTAGTTTTCGGGTTGACGGATACAATCATTATCCGCCTGTTTACGATGCCAGTTACGGTGTTTCTCGCGATTTCCTGTCCGGTGGTATGAGGCAACCTGAGGCCCCCCAAAGAACCAGTCAAGAAATGCCTTCTGTATATTACCCCAATGCAAGGATGCAACCAGCAAATAACGGCCAGAGCACAACATTGCTCGGGAATTTACATTCCCAAGGTGGAGTTGGTCCTACTGCCTACTATTCACCAGCACAAGCTGCTCCAGAATCACAACCAACCAACATGATGCCTCGAAGACCATACTACCGACAATCTGTTTCCACCCAACAGAGCCAAATCCACTCACCCTCTGTCAATGCATCTACTTTGGTAGCACCTACTACTTCGGTGCAAAGTCAAGCGTATGCTTCGCACGTGCCTATAGGATCGCAACCTCCTGTGGTTCTTTCCCAGTACTCTACTGCGACTCAAGCTTCAGTTGTACCCAGTTCACAACCCACCAGTGCCCAGTCTGTCTATCACAATGAGCCACGGGTCATCTCACAGCTCCCACAATCGGGTACCTCTCGATCGTCGTCTGCTCCACAGACATCACGACAGAATACGCCGTTGGATGACGCCCAACGCAAGAATGCAGAGCAGTACCCTCTTTCGACGGTCATACCAGCTGAACAGGGTATCCGGTCAGTGCATCAACAACAGCTACAACAGCCACTCCTGCAGCAGCATCAATCACCACATCAACCACAACACCAGCAACAACATCAATACCAGTACCAACAACAGCCCCAGCCCCAGCC
>JADGIP010000225.1:0-26935 GCA_016618355.2 Astraeus odoratus | reverse complement strand
GTCATGACAGTGTTCAACTTTTGGGTTGTAACAGGGCATAGTCAGGGAAAGAAAACAAAAGACTAATACTAATAAAGCCAAAAGGGTCTGAAGGACATAAGTTAAATTACTAAACATCAGAAAAGCAGAGAAAAGTGGAGGAACAGATGGAGTGGAAGACAAATGGAGAAACACAGGAATAGAAGGAAGGAGAATACAAAAGAGAGATGAACATGGAGACAAAGGGACAACTACAGACCAAGAGGGCTGAGGAGCATGTACTCAGATGACCCAAGAGTATAGCAATCATCCTTCTGCAGAATGACCAAAGGTGCAGGGGTGACAGAGGGAGATCTAGGAGATCTTGGCCTTCAGAGCATTGACTCAGAGGAGCACTAAGGCCACTTGGAGAGCTGAGATGGTTTGGAGATAGGTCATATAAGGCCAGAAAGTCATGGACATGACAGAGGCCCTCTGTATGCCCTTTACTTCTGACCCTTACTCTCTGACATTCAGAGATCATCTGCAGCACCTGGACTTGACACATGCTTAACCTGATGCCCTCACCCTCCATCTCATTCTCTGGAGGCCTTCCACACACACTTTCATCTCTGTTCCCTTGGTTAACTTCAGAGATCATCTTGAGCAACTGAACTTGACAATGTCCCACTAAATACAATGATCTAGCCTAGACCAATCAATAACCTACCAACAAAATACTCAATAAATCCTGTCCAAAGCAGCAACAAAGGCACAAAATCTACCATATCTCTAGATCTTTCATACCAGCACACCACCTGAGGATGTGGTTACACCTGAACTCCTATCACCTGTATCATCCACACTCTGGCAAATTCCTCCAGTCGCACCATGTTCCATGCCAAGACCAAGGTCATGAATGCCATCGGTTGCCATAATCCCTTCCTTCGCTTTTGCTGCAGCCTGGACTATAGCTTCCACCCATGCACGCGCCTCACGCCCACTTGAGGCACGGAGAACGAGTGTCTCTCCGCCTCGCTGGCGTGTACGATGAATATGAACGGAAGCATCGTTGTCACGTGAGCGGCCACGCGAGGGGTAGATCTCAAGCTCATGAACGGGAATGGGCTGTGGGGTAATTGTGACATGCAGACACAGTGAAAATTCCATGACGTGAGTGAGACCTCTCAGCAGTTAAGCTTATGTACGAAGGAATGCTCACTACACGGTATAAACCCCCTCCACTTTCGTTCAGGAGTAAGAGAATATCGCTGCACAACAGCACACGTAGCTTTCTCCCGCTTTTCGCCTTTGCGAGCACGCCTTCCTTCAATAGCTTTCGAGGGCCAAGATGACGAGTGGGCAGAGTAAGATCTAGGCGGCTACGCAGGCAAAAGTTAACAGTACGGCAATGTGCAAAGTCAACAGTGCTATGTGCGAGGTAGATGGGAACTTACTCTTTCCCAATCCGGAGCTCCTTGCTCACCTCGCTGAGACGCTCCCAGCTCTCCCGCTCCCGAATAGTCTCATTCACTTCCTCAAGTATCCGCTCCGCACATGACAA
Organism: Astraeus odoratus; assembly: GCA_016618355.2. Classification (NCBI taxonomy): domain Eukaryota; kingdom Fungi; phylum Basidiomycota; class Agaricomycetes; order Boletales; family Astraeaceae; genus Astraeus; species Astraeus odoratus. The sequence continues at coordinate 25,413 of JADGIP010000225.1, read as the reverse complement.
TGCACTCGCAATCGCAGTGCGCTCTGCATGCTCGGGTTTGAATGGTAGCATTAGCTCCGCCTGTGGGGACGGTGTAGTCTCAATAGAATCCCGTAAAATGGTTGGGGGATCAGTGTATTGCAGGATCTGTTTGACCAACAGGGGGTATCGGGTGAGCCGTTGCACTGCCGCACGGTGTACGGTGAGTGTACTAAAGAAAAAACAGCGCACAACATACTCGGGGCTAAAAGATAACTGGATAGATCGAGATTCCGTGCCGTCGGGTCTTCCCGAAGTCGCTATGTGGCAATCAGAAGGTTGGGAAGTACAGAAGCATGAGATGCAACCAACTTGCAGTATGGCTGCTAGATCCGGGTTGCTGTTCCTCCTCGACTGAAGGACCTTACCAGCAGTGGCCTGGTTGGCGCAGTAATCCTGTCCTTGCAGTTATCGAACAGCTTCCCGCGAGATGTTAGAGAGACTGACTAGGTACACGCGCATATTTGGCATATGAGCTTCCAGCAGGTCGCCGATGCTATCGATATAAAGTCTAGAATCCCGCTGTCGCTCCTCTAGGGCGGAAAGAAAGGTCTAAAAGCAATGAGTGAAGGTTTCTATCCTGGGTCACCCATGGAGCAGACGTACCGTGTTCGTGAGAAGGATATCCTCGATATTACAGAATATAACGGACGTCAAAGCCTCTCCAAGTGTGTTCGTCAAACGAGAGTAGAAAAGCTGTCAGATGAGCGTCGACATTAAAATATGTCGAAGGTAAAAGGTCTGTTTACGGGAGAGAGCAAACGGACCTCTACAACTAGTTGCAAATCTCTTACGTAGTCCGCCTCAGTTGAGATGAGTTCGAATATTGCCTCCTGCCGTTTCCGTTCTACTTTGGGTATTCCTTCTAGTGCACTGCGATCAAGCAGACTCGCCCAAGATGTTCCAAACACTGGACTTCCCTCTCCTGTCTGCCCATGGGAGGCACCAGGAACCGTTCCACCTGAGCTCGAAAGGCTTGTATGTATAGGCGCAGATATCACCGTAATCTTTCGTTCGCGCTGCGTGTCAGGCGTGCTAGAGCGCGTATAACGTCCAAGGAAACTGAAGAAATGAGACGTGCGGCTTTCCCCGCCTTGGTCTTGTTCTCGCTCCCGAAGGGATGGTGTCAGAGATATCACAGGCGAACGGGGAGGCGACGATATGGCAAGCGAGGCCATGTCAAATGACGATGCTGACATCCTATTTGCAGACAATACTCCGTGCCTCCGCTTGTACGAGTTATATCGCTCGAACGCATCATCGACGCAAGGAGCACTGCTTACATCAGAAGTCTTGGAATGTTGAGGTCGGTGGTGAATACCAGGCATTCCCGAGTCGAATAGAGCGGTGTTATCTGCTATGTAAGCGCTGGTTGTTTCGTCGTCTGGAAGGTCGATGGTTGGAACTGGCGGTAATTCCTTGTCTAGCAGCTGCGCCCCATTTCTCTTCGATAAAGGGGGCTCAGTAGCAACCCCTATCGAAGATCTACCTGACAACTCCCTAGTACCCATTGCCCAACTAACTTCATTTGACCCTCCGGAAACACTGTCAGTATAAGTTGGGATGTTCTGTGCGCCTTCGTTGCGCTGGGAGTCGTTGATGATAACCCCTGCTGCTTGCAACACCCGCCTCCGCTCCGCATCTTCTGTCTCCTGATTTGCACATGCTCCCGATGCCTCTACGTCGGATGTCTCGGAAACGTCACCTTCCTCGTCTAGCGAATAGTAATGGTCGCTGTCATCATCGTCTTCGGCGTCCACAAGATCTGGAAGACACTGTCGTCTTCGCATCTTCGCGGGGGAGTAATAGGGTGTACCATAGATATCCGAGTTCAACGTCTCTCGGTCAGTCTCAACTCCCCGTCTATCACCGTCCAATTTAAATCTCTCGCCACTTCCATGGTTGCCTGTATGGCTAGCTTGAACCGCAAATAGAACCGTACCGATCACGTATAAAAAATTGGTCGGAACACCCAACACCAAAGACGCGTGATTATTATTATTATTATTTGGTTTGGTATCGGATTTGGTATTGTCACGCACGTTTCAGTACATGTAGAGGAACGAGGGAAACGACAAGAGAAAGGTATATTTCAGTCTATATCCATCCCAGTGATCGAGAAGGGGAACTCAAGAGTGCGTTCAGTGCTAAGGAAATCCAACTAACCCTCTGCTATCTCCACGTATGCTGCAGGGACAACGTAGACAAGTCCATCACGCTCGGCTTTCCACCAGTCGGGTTCTGATCGGTCCACGATTATAAGGACATCGCCTTCAGCAAACGATAGCTCGTCGGCACTCAAACTTTCATATGAATAGAGCGCAGTAGCTCTTACTAAAGAACGTCGTTCAATGAAGATAATAACGCAAAGTGGACAAACGCACCTTGTTCAATTTGTTGCACATAGGTTCGAGGGAAGAAGCCCGATTTTCTATCATTGATCTTAGTGCCATACCACCAGTCTCCATCAGATTTGGAAGGATGTGCTTCTATGATCAGATTTTCAGCAAAACCTTAAAAGTACATCAATACGAAATCAACTAATCACAAGGGAATGAGGCACTCACTGAGATCTTCTTCTCGCTGAGCCTCGTAAGGAAACAAGGAGCGCACTCTAAGATCTGTAGTGCGAAACCACTCAGCATATCAGTATAGGCATCGGACAGCAGAGCCTCACGAGTGGATTTATCGACGTCTTCCATAGGATCAGCCACTTCCCCTAGAGTATGTTCAGAAACCCGGATAGCAGGGACGCCAGCGGCGTAGTCTTCTTCCTCCTCTTCTATATTAGTAGGCAGAGGACCCGACAACCCTTCACGGGCATGATCAGCAGCTAATCCATTATACCAATCCACAGACTCCTTAGGGTGGTGTCCCGAGGCCGCGGTTGGCCTGACGGACGGTACCTCACAGACTGCAGCAGTGGGAAACGTGGATGGAGTAGGTCCAGTAGGAACTGGAGGTGGCGATGGAGAAGGCGACGACGCAGGACGAAGAGTAGCATTGGTATGGGCAGGAGGCACGTTATCCCCGACAACCTTACCAGCCGTGGCAGCACCACTTCTATCGTTCGTCGCTGTCTTTCGTAAACGGGTGCCTGCCTGGATAGCACTTAGCAGAGCGCCACGGCCTTCAGTAGGGGCGGGAGCTGTAATTGGCACAGAGGGTACAGGTGGTGCTGAAGGTGCGACTGGCTCGGCAGGCGCTGGAGGCGTCGGGGGAGTGGAGGAAGATGGTAGAGCCGCCTGCGACACTGGGCCTGTGCTCTGCGGTCTAGCCGGTAACAAGCCTCCGAACAGCTGCTGCGCCAGGCCCACCCTCGTATCTCTAGTGGCCAACTCCTCGTCACTGCTATCTTCTCCCTCCTTCTCAACAACGTCGTCCCAGTCATCGTCGCTGCCAGAGGGGACGGTGTGGTACGTGATCTTCACGGGAGGAGGTATACCTGGACTTTTAGGTGGCGTGGGTGCCGAGGGTAGGGGTGCGGTCTGGGAACGGAAGAATGGATTACTGCTCGAGCCACCTGCAGGTGTAGCAGACGGAAGCGGTGAGGCGGAAGCGGGTGGGCCACCTTCTCTCATCAATCGGTTGAATGGATTGTTGCTGGACTTATCCGCTGGTGTACTCGGTACAGGTGGTGCTGGAGGTGCAGGAGGGGGAGGCGGCGAAGACGGTGGGGCCGCCTCCTCAGCTACTGGTGCGGTCGTTTCAGAAGTAGTGGCTAACGCAGCAGGCAGAGGTGGCGCAGGAGGCACAGGTGAACTCTGGACACTGGTGATGGGACTAGTGGTAACCTTGGCCTCCAAAAACTGCTTTCTCCTCTGTTGATATGCCTCCTCTGCTCTCCTTGCTTCTTCCTCCTCCTCTTCAAGTTTACGAAGTAAAGCGGCACGTTTCTGGCGGAGTGCTTCTTCGCGGGCTCTGAGGGCAGCATCTTCCGGGTCTTCTTCAGGCTCTATTGCCGGAGGCGAAGACACAGGTGGGACGGATGGAGGTGGGGGTACAACTGCTTTAGGGACAGGTGCTACTGTGGTCGTAGGGGCTGGTGTGCGGAGTATAGTCCCTTTCCTCGGAAGTGGCGGAACAGGTGTACGGGCCTTGGGCGGAGGTGGTGCAACCTTTGTCGTTGGAGTGGGCGCAAGGGTAGCCTTTGGCATCGGTAAAGCGGACACCGGGGTGGGAACGGGCACTGTTGCAGGCGAAGGGGCAGGCGCAGAACTCGTTGGAGTCGCAGCTGGGGTAATTGACACCCCATCCTTGATCGCCTTCTCGGCCTCCAGCTTCTCCCTCCTCAGCCGCTCCCTCTCAGTAGCCTGGCGCTCAGCCTGGCGTGCTTTTTCCTCTGCTTCTCTTTTCTCCTCTGCCAGACGGTCCTCGACAGAGGTGTCAAGCGTAGGGGAGGACGCCGACGTAGATTGCGGTGTCGAAACGCCAAGTGCTTGCATACGCGCTTCGAGACGTCTCTTTGCCTCTGCCCGAATGAAGGCTTGACGCTCTTCGGCTGACATGTTCTTAAGTTGTGGCGCTGGTGATCGGGAAACTGCAGGGGGGGTGATGACACTCGTGGCCGACGAACGGCCTGAGGCCGGCGGTGGAGAGCGCGTGGCAGCGGGAGACGGATCAAGAACCAGTTCGCGTTCACGATCGAGTTCTCTGTCCTTCTCATTGTCCTTCTCACGCTCACGCCCGTGACGCCTCTCGTCCCGCTCATACCTCGATGATGGCCCCCTGGAATACGGTCGATCCTCGTCGCCCCTATACCTCGAATCCGAAGCAGGACTATACCGTCCGCCCAGATCGTCACCACTAAACCGCCCGAACCGCTCGTTTCTCATATCTCTTTCGCGTGCCCATTCCCTTTTCTCCCTCTCCCGTCGCGCATCGCGTTCTTCGACCTTCCTTTCCAGTTCGGGTACCTCCTCGTGCATCAACCGTACAAGCTCCCGCTCGAGCCGCCTCCTCTCTTCGTCCTTAGTCGCCGTCCGCGGCCCACGCGAAACATACTCCAAGTCATCCTGAAGGCGTCGAATGCGGTAGCGCAGATCCTCGAGATCCCGATCGAGCTGATCGGACTCACGTTCCGAAGAAAGTGTATCATCGAGCATCTTTTGCGTGTTCAACAGCTGCCGCTTCAACGAGGCGATGTCCGAGTTAGCAGGGTTGGCGTCGTCTGCGCGCGAACGGACCGCACTGCGATCAACGTGCCGACTGCGGGGCTGGTAGAACCCACCAGGCGGTTCGACGTCTTCATGCTTGTATACGGTGGCGTCTTGTCGGCTGCCTTGCTGCATTAACGTGGCCGAGGACGTGAAAGACCGCTCCTTCAGACGCGAGACAGGTGTGTCGAGAGCGGAAGGCGATCGGGCACGTGTATCGTTTTTCAGGATATCCTTCAGGAAGTTCACGGATGTATCGAGATCCCTAGAAGAGGGTGGAACCAATTCTGGAGGAAGTTCGTCTGGGATTTCCGAGCCATTGAGTCCTGTTCAGACCCAGTAAGCTACAAAATGGGATAGAACAATATACAGTATGTGCGTACGGCGATATATGAGACCCATGGCGACATGGAACTCCGCAAGGTTCAGCTTGCCTCGGTTATCACCATCGGCGAGTGACCTGATTGCAACAGATGTTCAAACGTTGTCATGCGCCCACAACCCACTTCAATACTCACCATATCTTTGCTAAATCATTCCTATCCAATCCACTCTGTCCAAACACTTCCAATGCTGTTTGACCACTAATAAATCCGGTTCCCTGGGCATCCCAAGCCCTGAAGATGTTATCGTAGCTCTTTTTCTCCGACTTACTCAGCGCCCAAGGGATCCTTGGCGTCATACCTCTCCCGTGCTGCTGGTTATGCTGCTGGAAGCTCTGCTGCAACGAAAGCCCTCCGAACTGCTGTTGTGGGAGTGGTGCGAGCTGCGGTATACCACCAGCTGCATATGGCGCGGACATATTTGCAGGCATGAAAGAGTTCGACATCATCTGCAGCCGAGGATCCACGAAACCAGTCACTTGTGGGGCTAGAGGTGCCGGGGTGCGCGCTGCAAACCCAGTGGGCTGTGGGACAATGCCCGTCGGCTGCGGTCCCAAACCCAGCCTATGTTGTGCAGGGTTGAGGAATCCAGGAGGCTGTTGAGGCACAGGCGGCGGCGGTGGCGGCAGATTCTGCTGAAATTGATGAGGAAGGGGAGGGCCGGGAGGTGGCGGTGGACGCTGACCAAACCCCAGCTGCCCAGTTGGAAATCCCGTAGGCTGAGCCTGCAAGAGTCCGCCTGCCCCGCCCGGGAAACCAGTATGCTGAGACTGCTGGAACCCCTGTGGACGCGCACCAGGAAAACTAGACTGCTGAGGTGCGAGGCCACCACGACCAAACCCAGCGCTCATGGATGTGACGGCACCTGGTTGGCCACCGAAACTGCCTGGACCCGAAGGCTGCTGGAACTGAGCACCGGGGTTCGATTGAGACCCCAGCTGGAATTGCTGCTGATGCGGCTGAACGCCTGGAAACCCAGTTTGCATGGGATACTGGGACCCTGACTGGCCCCACTGCGACATCCTATTGCAAAGGACGAAAGGGTTTTATTCGAAGCAAATGGATGGTAAAAAAAAACCGAAGGTTAACTGGGATGGATAAAGCGAACTGGAGAGCCCCGCGGTGTATTTGTGGTTGTCGTCAGCAGCAGCGATGGGACACCGTCGATGATATCTTAATGGCAAATTCGAATCGACGACTGCGCAAGTTAAATAGACAGTTCACTTATTATGGAATGTGTAGCGTGGGAGATGGACTTATTATGTAATATTTATAGGCTCATGTCGCCACACGCACTATTAGAAGTGACACCTTGGATGGAGTGCATGCACACATGTAGTGTGGGTTGTTCCTTACCCATCTTCCGTGCAATAAATCTTTGTTTGCAGTCCAGTCGACACTTACCACCTGTGACCTGCTAAATTCAAGCCTGCTTGCATTACAGAGGCACGTGATCGGGCGTTGTTGATTCCTGATTTAGGACTTGGAGTCGCCTACAAACGCGTGGAGAACATACCCCCACCACGCTTTGTTGAAAGCAATGCATACTTAAAATCCTTCCCAGCTAGAGTAAGCATAGCATCCCTGGCATAACTTGGACCATCCCCTGCGCCGTCGAGCATGGCGGCGAATGACACTCGCAATCCTAGAGCCTCAAGTGATCAAGGTGCGTTTTACGCCGAGTAATGTTGCATTGATGACATACCTAGTTTGTGACAGAGGCCGCCCCTTTACTGAGCAATGGGACACACGACGAAGACCGCCAACCCCAAGGACAGCGCCCTGTCTCCAACCGAATCGCAGACGTAGTCCAAGAACCGCTGACGGGCCTCACCAAAGTTCTCCTCGTCGAAGTCCTTATTCTCCTCCTCATAAGCTCCGTTTTTATCGGATTGTTCGCGGGTGCACAACACAAGCTCAGTCTGAGGAATGGTGGTGGTGGTTCAGGTAATGGTACGCAGACGGAAACAAAAACCCAGACAGTTGTATATACCACAACACGGGCTGCTTCTACCGTGTTCTCTGCGACCACTACAACCGCAGTCTCCACCGCCTTTTCCACCATTTTTGATATCACTACCCTCACAGAAACTGCAACTAAGACAGCCACCACTACTGCAGTTTACACGTCCGTGTCCACTTATACGACCACTGATACAAAGACACGTACGGTTATTGTCGGTCCCGAACCCACAGGACCCCCGGAAAACCCTGCTCCCCCGTCCAAAGTGCGAATTTCCCGGAGTCATGACATTCATACCTGACCGAGATACTCTAGGAGACATGTTTTACGCCGGAGTGCATCATTTTGTCAGCATCTATACTCTCCGGCATTGATACTTCTCAAGACCCATGTGAAAATTTCTACGACTTCGCCAGTAAGTAGTTCACGTGCTTACAGCGTGCTTGTCACGTTTAATCCACGTAGATGGTGGCTGGATCGCGACACACCCTATCCCGGGTGACAAAGGGAGTGTCAGTGCCTTCTCCATACTTACAGAGAAGAACTGGCAGGTCATTCAAAGAGTTCTCGAAGCCGATGTAGACTCGTATGATAACACTTGGGACGACCAATTACTTTATAAACTCCGCGGGCTGTATGCTTCCTGCATGGACGAAGCAAAACTTGACTACGTGGGCCAGACACCACTGCAACGTTTTGTCAACAATATTAGGAGAATATACAGGGGACAGCCCACAGATTCCGTATTCACAAACCCCAGGTCAGGCTTGTCGAATGCCCTCGGTTACATGCATTCTCGGGGTGAGCACTACTCACCCGTGCCCATGACCAGTACTTGAGTGTGCTCTCTAGGTGTCGACGCTCTGTTTGAGTTCTACGTAGAAGGCGATGCAGGTGTAGACCCCAATGCAATGTCCCTATGGTTTAGTCAAGCAAGCCTAGGTCTTCCTGCGAAGGTAACCCAGATTGATGTTGTAGTACAGCGTTTGTAACGTCTTCGCAGGAATACTACAAGGAACAAGCAATCTTGAGCATCTACCAGGATGTTATCGAACGGCTGCTAGTTGCCCTTCGTGATGACGAAGTCATAACCTCGGCGACAGGAATTGATCAGCATCCATCTATCATTTTGCAAGGGGAGGAACTAGAGGATAGCGAACGTGTTTGGCCACCCTGGCCATGGCCACCGTGGGATGGTGACGAAGATGATAGTGACGACGACGGCGACCCAAAGCTTCCCTATGACCCTTTCTTGAAAGCGCATGCTCTTGCACAGCAAGTTGTCCGGTTTGAGAGTGAAATTGCCGAAGTGACGTTGGACCTGTGGGTAGCACGTCTTTACCCGCTTGAGCTGACGCTGATCCCCTTACTGCTAGGGATAAATTGCAGCAGGACCCGTTTGGCACATATAATCCTATGAACATCAACACGTTGAAGTCCGCCTTACCTCAAATCAATTTCCCGGATTATTTCGCCACGTTCACTCCTCGTTTCTTCCCTAGTCGTGTTATTGTTACCTACAAGCCGTACCCCAGCTCCCTTTCTGAAATCCTGAAACGCACCCACCCTGACGTGATTGAAGCTTATCTGGTGGTCAGAGCTGCTCTGGAGTATGCTCCCAACCTAGGCATGACGACCGAGGCTTGGAAGGCGGTCAGACAATTACGAGAGAACTTGGATGGTCTTAGGCCAGGGGCCGTAGGGGAAAGGTCGGAATTCTGTATGCGTAGGGTCGAATCGGCCATGGGTTTTGCAACAGGGCGATACTTCGTTAATGCAACATTCCCCGGACATTCCAGAGAAAAATCCATGGATACTATTGACGGTAAGACATCTCAACTGGTTTCTTTATATGTACTCACTGTCCGACATAGGTATTGTCCATGCTTTCCAACGATCACTCGAGCGCATCGAATGGATGGACGAAGAGTCCGCACGCAAGGCACAGGAGAAAGCAAAAGCGATTCGCAAGAAAGTTGGCTTTCCGCTTTCGCCAGACACCCGCGACCCCCGCGCGCTCGTCAGCTACTATACCTTGGTTAAGGTTCACGTGGATACCTTCTTTGAGAATATGCTGAGCGCTGCGTCGGTTATCATCTACCCTTTGAGACTTTTTCCTCACATGCCTTTCCATTGCCAGGGCTTCTGATGTGTACAAGATGTGGCAGAAGCTCGGGAAGTCCAGAAATCTGGATGAATGGGAAATGACTCCGGCCACCGTGAATGCCTATTATAACCCCACCGGTAACGAGGTATGCTGCCCAAGATCGATGCACCAGGCACACCCTAACACATTAATAGATTGTTTTCCCTGCAGGCATCCTTCAACCGCCCTTTTTCTCCCTTGATTGGTGAGTTCTTGATTAGACACAGTGTACATCTGTTGAACACACCGAAGGCCGGGTTACCTTGCATATGGATCATTCGGCATGGTTGCTGCGCATGAGCTTACGGTCTGAAGCTATAATTGATACATCCTTACTCAGCGCTCATATATTGCACAGCACGCCTTTGATTCGGCTGGCCGCCTCTACAATCAGCAAGGCAAATTGGAAGAATGGTGGACTCGCCAAACTAGCGATGCCTACCAAATTCGCCAAGATTGCATTATCAAGCAATATTCGAGTTCGCTTTATTTGGATACATTGTGGGGGTTGTTTCTGACATGGACCATCAGGGTACACTGTAGATGATGGTAAAGGCGGTGTTGTTCATGTCAATGTAAGTGTCTCTTTGAGTACCTCCTTCAGGACGGCCCTACTGACTTAGAATAATGACATCAGGGCAACTTGTAAGTGTTTATCAAAAAAACATAGTGAAACTGTTAACACTTTATATAGAACTGCCGGGGAAAATATCGGGGACTCTGGTCTTATACAAGCTTACCGGGCTTGGAAGGTTCAGTACGAAGACTCTTACGACGCTGGTCAAGAATATCTCCTTCCTGGCTTGAACTACACGAGGTAGCCTGTCTACTCTGTTAACATGACTATCTCGCTCATCATTTGTAGAGAGCAACTCTTCTTCATATCCTTTGCTAGAACATGGGCAATGAATAACAGGGCTGCAGATGCCGTATGTCCTCTGTATCTGTAAACCTCAGAAGTTCATTTCCGCCTAGGTACAACGAATCCGTTCAGACCCTCATTCTCCCAACCGGTATCGCACGGATGGCACTGTTTCTAATATCCCAGAGTTTGCACAAGCATTCAAGTGTTCCAAGCATGCCAAGGTCGGCAGCATTCACAGTTTTTTAGGCGTGATATACTTACTCCGTCCTCGATAGCTGAATCCGCCGGAGGAGGAAAGATGCATATTCTGGTCGTGAGGAGCTAATATGTAGTCGACTCAGTGGTGGCTAGTAGTGATATGCCCGCAGTACTTTTTCAATGAACAATCAGTGCTTATTTGATGGATGTGCGTGGAATCAGGGACAGGAGTCATTGGTAGATTAAGGTGATGAGGCGTATTCGTAATGACAATTGCTCCTGATGGATTTAGAGCACACCCTTCGTACTGGGAATGTCGCTTGTCCCTGTTCGCTCGATGGCTTGTTTGATAGCAAGCGCAAGTGCTTTAAAAGCTGATTCACACCTAAGATATCGCTCAGTAAAGAGGGCAGTCAGATAGAACTTCCTATGACACCGACCGATGATGGTCGTTCTCTCCCCGTAACACGTCGACGTGAAGAGTTACACCGGCAGCCACTGCGAAGGAGTAAAAAATGTGAGGGACCATTTCCGTCGATAAATCACCAATCTTCTCGCGCCGTAGACCGAGGTCTGTAACACAGTATGGACGAGAGCAGATGTCGATCACCGCTCTCGAAAGTGCCTACGATTATTTGAGTCGGTGAATCGTCAAAGCTCACGATGTAACGATTCTTACTTCGTCGAGAGGAGCAAAACCTGTTCCATATCGTCGTATGCCGCGCACTTCACCTAGTGCTTGCTTGAAGGCGGCACCGAGGGCAATTGCGCTGTCCTGTGCATCCAAGGTCGGTACCGACCACCACTATAACGGAATGCTAAGCTCTTATCTGCAGTGTGATGGTCATCAATCCAGAGGTCTCCCTTGCACTTCATCGCCAGGGAAATCCCACTGTGCTTGGCTAGGGCATGGTACATCTTCGCGGATTATAATCTACTTAGACAATGCCACGGCAAAACCAACGTACATGGTCCAAGAATCCTATCCCAGTTGAAATGTCGATAGTCTGCAAGTTTCCTGAGCCGGGGCCACAGTCAAGATCTACGGTAACGGCAATTTGCGTTTCGTTAGTATTCCTTGAAACAGATGCAGTTCTGGTTGCCATCGGAGGTCACGACCATGCGCAAGGCAAAAGTTGAAGTTGCCGTGAGTGGGTGGTGAGCGCAGATGGTGAATTCCTGACGATTACATAATGCCATAATTATTATATTGGTTTGTACTTACATGCAAGTCATACATACTAACTGACCAACTCTCGTTGTCTTGCTCGCTCACGTTCAATGCTTGTCCGTTCGGCCTTCCGGACAGGTCTTAGATGTGCATGGCATTCGCAAGCTCGCAACGCCTTCCTCCAGGGCATCGGAGGGCGTAAGTCGTTTTTTAACCTGTTCCGTACTTCACCGCAAGAAAACCTTTACCATCCCTTTTCTAAATCACCGTTCCCTGCGGTTCGTGCAAGGGGCGAAGCAATCAAGGGCCTTGCGCCCTGTCCTGTTTGTGCTTCAACACATCAACATACACATGCAGAGAAGCCGTCATTGGTGAAGTTCGAATGCCCAAATTGTGGTTGGCCATCGCATTGCTCAGAAGAGCATTGGGAAGTGGATGAAGAGCACAAGAAATATTGTTTACGCCTGCGAGAAGTCAACGAGGACGAGCACGACCTCAGGAGTGGCAGAAAAATGCGGGAATTTCAGTTACCAGGTGCGAATTATTGTATGTAGGCTCGCTTGCCAGTGGATTGACGTTCCGTCGGAAAGGACCGCAGGCGTACGAGGAAGCCATATCCTTCGCAAACTGGGACTTATTCTGGTACACACGTGGTTTCCCGTCAATGGACACGGAGCGATCAAGGAGGCATGCCAGCAAACTGCTCACATATCCTCTTACCATAGGATCTGCCCTTCATCAAAATAGTGGTTTGACCCTCAACAACCAGCGTCTCACTTTAGAAGGAAGCAGGTCACTGGCTGGTGAGTTGATTCTACCCATTCACTCGTTGCATTTAAAACATATTTTTAGCATTGCGCTCAACGCTCCACGTTCCTCCGGGGGCCCCTGATACCGAGGAGGCAGGAGCTGCAAAGCCCCAGATAAGGATCTTTATCCTCGGTGCACGTGCGGAATCTTCGTTGCCCCCCCATGTTTGGGAACAACTCTGCATGCTCTTTCCTTCCTGTCACTTCCACTTGTTCTTCATTGGACCCCAAGTGTCCCTTCCTAAGCACGCGGATCAGTCCCCCGTCCAAGGAACGAGCTCGTCGTCGTCGAGTATGGAAACCCAGGAACCTGAGAAAGCTTATCAGGAATCGACCGCGGTCTACGTCCCTAATGTTTACGAACCACCCACACCGAAACCAATCATGCGGTTGAAACGCACTCGCTCATCTGTCCAGCTTTATGGCGTCCCATCTTATACCGTGCCTTACAGTCCTCAACTCACTATTACAGGCATCCAAGCAAATTATTCGGAGGTCCACCCCAGATTCCAAGAGACATTCGATCCTTATACGGATGTTTTTTTCCTCTTCTCCCCAGGTTTCGGCTTCCCCTCCATGTCGTCGGTATCAGAACTCGACGGCAAACCGCTTTTGCAGATAGCTTCACCTACGGAATGGGGCCCAGTTGTTCCTGCATTATTAGCCACTCGCTGTGCTGTTTTCGTAACGGGTTTTTCGCCTGCAGACGTGGAGCGAGACATTCGCTCGCTAGATAAGGCACCGGATGTTGCAGGTGAATTCGAGTGGGTCATAACCCCTGGAGAGAATGCATTCGGAAGTGAAAAGTGGGAAGTTGCAGATTTCGATCCCAGAGTGATGGTGAAGACAAATTGGGGTTTGTGGGCGATCCGAGGAAAAGGTCGAGAAATTAGGCAACAAGGAAATCTGTTCAGCTTGTTTTAGATTGCTCAGAACTACATATGAATGTAGCCGTCATACTGATAATGTGACGATGTCACAAGATCGCCCAATCACGTTGGTGTGACTGCACGTGACCCGACGCGTCTCTCGTCTTCTTGCGTCGGGTTCAAGAGTTCCACGGATACCCAATGGTCTATCTTCCTCCACCGCACCTTGCATCCGCCTCCAGACCGTCATATGGGGAGGCATATGCCAATATTCTGGCTGCACATCGACGTTCCCCTCTTACGTCCGCGTCATCCGTCATACTCTTGGTCGCTCCAGATGTCGATGCTCTCTCTGCGGCCAGGATGTTAGCTGAACTCTTCACACAAGACGATGTAATGCACAGAATTATTCCTGTTTCAGGCATTGCAGAATTAGAAAACATGAAGGACGAGCTAGCCACGTATACTGAGGTGTGCCCGCTACCTTCCCCGCAATTCCTGATGTTGAAGCTAGATAGCTGCACACTCTGATCCTCATTAATATGGGTGCCATACTTGACCTACCCTCTCCGGTGTGGTTTGGCGAATTCAGTACAAGGCTGACCATCCATGTCATCGACTCTACTCGACCACAGAACTTGGGAAGCCTTTTTGGTGGTGGAGATATGGACGGTCGAATAGTCATCTGGGACGACGGCGAAGCAGATAACATGGGAGAGGAGAGGAAGGCATGGGAAGCTCTTGAGGTCCGTACTCATCTCGGCTTGCATATTTGTATTTTGACCAGGCCACGTCAGTATGAACCTGAGCCAGACTCTGATGAGGACTCTGCTTTCAGCTCAGAAGACGAAGCTTCCTCGCAAGATGGAGAAGAAACCGAGGACTTCCCAAGTGACCGTCCTTGCAAGCGTAAATTGTCGAATGACGGACAACGCAGTGCAGGAAAACGACGTAAAGTAGCTGAGGTCAGTTAAACCTGACATTGTCGCATATATCTAGTAAATCCTCTCCGTGCAGCCTAACCGAATGTCTCGAGAACAGCGGGCATATTATCAGTCAGTCATAGACAAACACTACACAAGTGGTTCATGGTACGGTCAGAGTGCGTCCGCTACGATCTACATTCTCGCTACGATCCTCGAACGTGTCGATCGCGATCTTTTATGGTACGGGCCGCCTTACATATATGTGCAGTACTGCCATACTACTCAGGCTTGCCATTCTCGGTTTGACGTATCAATACACGACTGCCCGTATATCTCGCGATACATATGACAAGTTCCATTCCATCTACCATGACGAAGTAACACGCCTCAACCCATTGCCGGCCGATGTTACTAGTAATCCTGACGCCATCACTGCGCTGAACCCAGATGATCTCTCTCTGCGCGCAACAGAGGAACTACGCTTTACCCTCTTTCGTCATTGGACTTTGTATGACGCTATGTTCCATTCAAGTTATGTAGCAGGGAAACTTGGCATTTGGAAGGAACGCGGTAGAAAACGCTTGACGGGACTACTAGCAAAAATGGGGTAGGTCTTACTTGGCATACATCCCAGAACCTGCTGTCATTTCCTGAAAACCTTAGGTTTTCAATACCGCAGACGCAACAACCATATACTCACATGGATCTCGACCTTAAGCACCAGCTCCGCTCCAAACTTGATGCCATTGCTCCCGAATATGGTCTGGTTGAACTTACCTATCCCTCCTTTGTCCGTTGCTTTGGCTACCGGGCCCCTCCACTGAGTGCGGCCGATGCTATAGAAGCTATTGGTGCACTGTTAGACGTAGCGGGAGGCGTCCAGATGGAAGTTGAGGTAGAAGGTGCAAGGAATGGCGGAGAATGGTTTGGTGGTGGCCGTCTATGGGAAGGCGGGAAGCAGGATGCCGATGAGTCCAAGACAAAACAGGGAGTGGATGTCAAGGTTCACGGCAGCAGGGATGGAAATGTGGTAGAGGAGCGTACCGAAGTACCCTGGTGGGTGAAGAACTTCTGGGCTGCATATGACGCTCTTACAGAGTACGTCCCCATTCACCTATACTTGCAGGAGATGATGACCACTAGACGTAGCGTTGTTCCACTTCGAGATGCTCTGACCCTGTCCATGTCTCTCCACCGTGCTATCATCCGGCAGGGAACTTCCATAATTGATAAGCAGGATATTCGCACATTGCGCTCCCATCGCGTAGTCGTTCTCTCTCAAGGGCCGGATCTTCCTCTTTTTGCGCATCCTGGAATCCTGTCGCGTCTTGCCCTTTGGCTTATTGATGCTCTCCGAGACAAGTTACCAGGGACCAAGCTTGCAAGGGGAAAGAAAAGCCTCCCATTCGTCCTTGCTTGTTTAAACGAAAAAACGGCGACATACATAGTTGTTGGTGTCATGGGGGCACTAGAGTTTGGAGACGTTAGGAAGAAGTATGTATGAGCCACTACTGCCACAGGACAACTGAAAATACTCTTCGACCAGCGAATTTGGTTTAGCATTCATCAACGCAAAAGATCGCTGCAACGCAAGGTCGTCGCACACCTCATTTAACACAAGTGTACTCGAAATCGACCACGAGGATCTCAAGATATTCCTCGAAGCCCTATGCGAGGTTGGAGAAGGGTATTAACGTACCCAGACATAGCAGGATAGATCTGTAAGGTGTATTGAAGCAAGTAGACCAAAAAAGTTACTGCATTGTAAGAACTATCTGAACTCCCCCGAATTCCACCCAATTGGAAAACCAAACCAGTGTCTGCGACTTCGTCGTAAGACGAGCATTGTGCTGGCGGAAGAGCACTCACCCCTCAGAGTGCCTTGAGAAATAGTCATAATCGATGTTCACTGGACTCCCAGGGGTTAGCGAGTATGTTTTTAAACAAAAAGTACCCACCCGCAGTAGCCAGAACAACCTACGTGTATGTATATGTTTCAAGATGGAAAGAACATTTTCTAGTTTGACATACTCACAGCTCGCTCTTCGAATGCAAGAACTCCCGCATTAGATTTATTGGGACGTTGCATGGACTCTGTGGACGATGGGGATAGCACCGATTCTTCCTGCGAGCTGAAGGTGACTACATATTGACCAGTGTCTGTGAAGAACTAGGGTGGCCAATCAACCACGTCATCCACCACTCGCGTATGGGCTCACCTCCCTTCCGATGCCTCGAAATGCCCTCCGAATACTAGCAATTCCCTCCCCGGAAGAATTCCTTACCACAAAATCCCAGGCCCATAGTCCTTCGTCGACGCGTGCAAATTGCTTAAAGTGGGGTTCCAGAGCATCCTGCCCTGCTTGTGGTTCAGAAACTGGTGAGAGGATCCGGATGGGAGGAACCCTGGATGCCACGATAATAAGGGCGACGGAGCCAACGGACGAGCCAGGTCCTTACTTAAGGAATAGATTGTACTTCCTTCTCCATAGATGCCATTCTTGTTGAACTTCTGCAACCGTGTCGAGTACTGGTTCACCGTCCTGCGTATAGGTCCCCGCATCGTTCGGTCGCTGAACGAACATGCGGGAATTTATCCACGCAAATGGGCGGCGAATCTTTTCGAAGTAAGAACATGAAATCGAGCTCGCTTGGGTCACATACCCACAGTATGGGGGACCCTTGTAAATCCATGACCAGTGCACGGAAGGGCCTGTGAGTGCGAAAGAGTTGTCTAGCAAACATCGAGAGAACGCCGCGCGGTTCTTCGACGATGTACCCAAGAGGCTCGCCCACAGTATTTGCTGTACGCATGAAGAGTTCGTTGAATAGCTAGCTATGCAAGAGGAGGCGCACGCACCTACAACATATCGGTTTGATTGCTCGAAACCGACGAAAATGTTGAGCATCTCGAGCTGCCTAAGTCGTGACTTAAGCAGGTGGTTTATGTCCGTAGAAACGGTTCCCACCTTGTAACGATGAGCGTGTCATTCGCCAGTAGTTGCTTCAGTCCGCCTTCAGCGTCAGGATGGCACATCGGCTGACGCATACCACTGGAATCCAATGGGAGACCATCACGGTCTCCTTGCTTGGAGGGGTCGGACTCTTTCTGAGATTTCCGAGTTGCTGCAGACGATCTTCCGAAACCAATCCTCTTCTCTGGAAAGCGAGAAAGGGCGTAATTCCTTAGTGCATGGTGTGCTACACTGGTTTTCCAAGGAGTCCATCGTGATTGTGCTTGCCAACGTGTGACACCCACCAACGATGACCGCGCAGGAGATGCTGTCGCCAGTGAGACGGCGGTTGGCCACATTATTGTCGTCTTGTTGTCACCTACATAACAGCTAAGTATGGGCCCCCTAACTACATACGAGGGCTTATGTAATACATGAAATCCTCCAAGTACATGTTCAAGTTTTGCAGCCGCTAATTAGTTTTGGCTTAGTCACATTCCCCAGCACCTAGATTTGGGCCTTGCCAAATGCAAACCAGACAATTAGGAAGATAGTCGTTTCAATCAATTCGTGTGCGGGGCCTCCCTCCAAGAAAGCTTAAGTTCTGACAGCGCTTTCGTGCGGTGCAGAAATAACTCAAGTTTTCACGAACATTCCAACGTTAGCATTATATAATCATATTCAATACATCGGAGTCATCCTACCAGGTGATCTCCAACAGTGCCATTACTAGCCTCTAGCAAACGAATATCGATCGTCGCGATGCCGCGCTGTACGCGAAGAGGATGTGGACAGGATTACGTCGTGACAGAGAACACTGAAGCCAGTTGCATTTACCATCCAGGAGCTCCAGTGAGACCGCCATTATCTCTCAATGCATCTATAAGAATACCATTTGAATGGCGTCCTACAGGTTTTCCATGAGGGTCTCAAATCATGGTCATGTTGCTCAGAGTTGAATAAACCCGTCCTTGATTTCGACGAATTCATGAACATACCTGTAAGGCATTATGTTCATCAATCCGTGTCTCACTCATCTGGATATCTGATCTGAGCAGGGCTGTACAACTGGCTCACACACCGAAGAAGTTCCAGATACAAAAAGTCAGACCAAAAAAAAACCAGCTCAAGGGAATTTGACTTTGAGGGAAAGCAGCCAAGGGACCGAAGTCTACTCGACACAGCTGCCAAAAGCTCCTGCAGAACCGACCGCTATCGTGGGCACCGCCACCTCGACTGAGCCACCACCAGAAGAGGACGATCTATCCGCCTCTGTTCCTCCTGGCACAGTTTGCAAGCGTAAGGGTTGTGGAACAGCGTTTGTGAGCGACGAGGAAAACCGCATCGGGGATGGTGCAGGGACAGTCTGCACACATCACCCAGCACCAGTGGGTTTCAATTTCTCACATATTCATATAGTAGCATGGGCTCCTTGGGCTCATTCATATCTCCAACTCCAATACTAAATCCATTAGCCCATTTTTAGAGAAGGAAGCAAGGCGAGTAACAATTTTATCACGTGCAACTGCGCGAAACTCAATACCTACATTGTCACGACAGGGCTACTTGTGTTGCAAGCGGCGTGTCCTTGAGTTCGAAGAGTTTCTCAAGATAGAAGGATGTACGAAAGGGCGTCATGTTTTTGTTCCTAAACAACGACCAGATCACGGATTGGTACGCGGCGACTTTGAATTGCGTTACAAGCAGCTATTTACTTGACCTTACTGTCCGGGAAATTCTAGGTCGCCCAGTTCAGTGACTGCCGCATCGATCACTATCAGACGCCAAGAGAGGTGCATGTCTCGGTGTTCGCGAAACAGGCAGACAAGGAAAAGAGTACTGTTACTATCGAAGAAGCACAGGTAGTTGGCAACGAAGACATTCTTTTATCCCCGGCTTGCTGACTAGTGAGGGGCCCAGGTTCATCTGGACTTGTACCTCCCAAATCAGAAGAGGTTTAAGCGGACGATCAACCTGTTTGGACCTGTGCTACCTCAAGAGTCATCCTACAGATTCTATGGTACGAAGGTAGAGGTGCAGTTGAAGAAGTTGGATAATCGAAGTTGGATCTTACTGGAGAAGACGAACCACAATCTTGGGAATATCAACCTCACATTTGGTGTGGGCGGACGGACAGGGACCATAGGCGGCAAGGAGATCATTCTCGATGAGCATAACACTATTAATCGGCGAGTATGAAATGATTTGGTGTATTGGTGCATCATACATCAAACAAGGCCCATGGAGAACCGCGGAATTGTTACCTTGTCCACAAGCTATGAACCACACATCTTGAATAACTAACTGTATACCACCATCGACATCTACAGAAGCCAGTAAACAATGAATAACTCGGGTATGTAGAAGATAGAATACTTGATGTCAAAGAGATAAAGAGGCACCATAATGGCTTATGCTCCCAATGCACTAGGCCAGGGGCACATAAAAGGGAACAGAGTTCAATGTCCTATGTTTACCCACCAGTCACAGACAATTAAAAAAAGGAAGGTAATAAGTCGAGTCACTTAAGCATAACATATGAAAAGATAAGGAGTCCGGAAGACGACCAACAGTTCGTCAATGTGGATAAAGTGAGGATGATCCAAGATGATAGTGATGGTCGCAATCTACTAAAGTGTCATGAAAATCCTAGTTGAGTATGTTAGGGAACTGGGAAGACGAAAAAGTTCGAAATGTCTGTCCGCTAAATTGGAAGGTGGAGTGGCGACTATATCCGAGGGGGAGAGGTGATCGTAGGCTGCGGAACCGCTCGAGCAGCAGCGCCAGTACTGCACAATGGCGAGGGAGGAGCAGCACTTGGGCCAATCCAGGGATTGAGATAACTACACGTTGCAATGGCAACCATTTCTCCAGCAGTATCAGAGGGGTTGTTCCACCCGTCACCCGCACTCGCCGTCATAACAGACTTGCTGGAGGTGACGGTGAAAGTGGGCGGAGGAAGAGTAGCAACGGTACCTGTGGGAGTATATGAAGGCAGACGTGTAACTGCGCCAGCATTACTGATGGTGGCAGGCGGCCACGCGTATGCTTGACTGGCAGAAGCGGGAATTTGACCTGCACCTGCACCACCTGTTTGCCATGCTTGGAGGGGTGGACTCCAGATATTTTGGTCTGCGCAAGTGCCCGAGGCTGCCCGAGGATCCTTTGGCATCCATCCATTCTGCAATCCGAGTTGATACGACCACTGAGGTGCCTCCACTACTCCAGATGATGACGAGTTACCAATCTTCCAGGTCCAGAAGAACCAATTCTAATGAGAAAGAGTGAGCGTCCCAATGGATCGATAAAGAACTACAAACCAACCTGCAAAGCATCCATGCTTGCCAGAGCGAAGTTCATGATTCCCTGCTTCATCGTGTCATCCCAATTCTGCCAGTCTGTCCAAGTAGTGCAATTTCCGACTGCGGGCCAATCGCCTGGATATGTTCCTTCATACCGGGTTCCGAGGCCGACGCCATTAACCCACAAGCCACAGTCAGTCACAGCATTGCTCCATTCACCAGCACCTGTTAACCCGAAAGCGGACATGGAGGTATTGAAGCTTTGTGCCCAGGCATTGCAGGGGGTCTGAGCGTAAGTAGACATAGCGGCATCAGACTGTGTTGTGAAACAGAGATATGGATGCTGATCCAACGCAACCCGATCGGCGTTTGGGAGGAACCCAGCCCATTCGGTAAGTCCAAGGAAACCGTCGTGCAACGAAATAAATGGTCCTTGACCTTCACCAATACCAGAGGCGGTACGCACGTAGTCGTAAGCCTGGAAGTAACTGACAAACAATAAGTAATCCTAGGCACTGTCAGAATAAAAGTATCCTCACTATCTGGAGAGTGCATCCTGGCCAATGGTAGATCCTTCGGGTTCGTTGGTAATTCCAAACATGACAACAACATCTCGGTACTCGGGTTGAGAGATGAACTCCGCGATGATACGAATGTAGTCAAGCGACCGCTGGGCATTTGCATAGCCCATGGCTCCGTTAAGAACATTGATGGTTCCCAGTTTGCCTGAATGGTTCCAGCCGTTCTGGCTACCAGGGAGAGCGTGCAGGTCAAGGTTGATACGTATGCCGTACTTGCGAGCCCACTGGATAGCTTTGAGGAAATACCTGACCTTACGGTTAAACCCGGGAGGTTGATAGGTTGCGCCGAGATAGAACTTACTTCCATGCAGTCTTAGCGAGGAAGGGCTCACCTTCCCGTGTCTCAATCGCCCAATAAGGTAACGGAATGCGGACGAAGTTGAGCCCCGCTCCGGCTATCTCAGCAAAATCCTGTTCGGTCTATCAAAAGGTAGGCTGAGCGTCGAGTGATGTTTTAACTTCCATTCGACTCACAATGAATGTCTGGTAGTGTGTCTCCAGTTGGGATAGACCTCCGCTAGCCGTATCGGCAGCCATAGCCTGACTCAGTGTCCATTCGTCCACAGCCTGAGGCGATGAACTTTGGTACTTTTCGTAAAGTGCTGGGGCTCTATATTCACGTTAGTATGGTAACGAAGTACAAGTAGAGGATGACGGCGACTTGCATGAACTGCCGTACAGTCAGTCAAAAATAGACCCTAAAGCGAACAAAAATAACAGTCCACTTACGGGCTCCGTGGTAAGCCAGCCGCCTAAATTGACGCTACAAAGATAGCAATTTTAGAAAACCGAAGAGAAATCCTGGACATAGCGACAGACCCGAAAATCTTGTCGATGCCGAATCTGAAGGTTTGATTGAGCGGGGGGGTCCACGACTGTGCTTGCGCATTATTGTTGAATGGGTCATTCGGATCCCAATACCAAATACCACCGAAGGGATTGGAATAAATGAAAGTAGTACCATCCTCAGTCGTGACCTTGCTACCATCACCACCACTGACAACTGCCAGAGACCCGCTACTGGACGTTGATGATGGACTGGCAGGAGAAGAGGTTGTCGAAGAGGAAGAAGAGGACTCGGCGGAGTTCGGTTTCAGAACAGCGAAATAGACAGGAACCATGATAGCAACGATGACGATCGCAGCTGCAACAGCTGCGCCAGCGATGATGAGCTTACGCTTAGATTTGGCGGAAGGATCTGTGTAAGCGGCACGCTTCTCGGAGAGGTAGGTGGGTGAAGAATCATCTGGTCCCTGTTCGCTGTCAGCAAGTTCTTCGTGAGCCTGGTCTACCAGGGGTTGGCCAGATTGGACGTTGAGAGCATACACAGAGGAGCCAAGAGCGGAAGGAGCACCGCTACCGGAAGTGTTCTGGGATGCCACCGAAGCACGGTTGAAACCGCCCTCGTCGTACAGTGCTGCAGCAAGGAAGCGAGGGGATGGGACAGTCGCGAAAGTGGCCGTATCAGGCGATGGGGTATCGAGGCCAGAAGAGGGGCGGGAGGAATCGCGGAAGACGGACGACCTAGGGAACTCCGAAAGAGGGAGCGGTTCGTAAGGAATGTTTGGGGAGTTGGCAGCATTGTCGGGAGCCATGGTGGGCAATGAAGGGGTAACGTGTGAAGTGACCTGCGGAGGGTCAACGGCGTTAGCAGTGAGATCAGAGTCAGCCATGAAGGTAAGCTACAGGAGAAGGGAAAAGAATGTGGGAGGGTGGGGGTTGCTTAAATATGGCGAAAGACACTTAGCGAGCGCCGCCATCAAGTAGCGAAGACTGAGAACAGGATCCACATTGGGTAACACGCGCCATCGGGTGCGAGACGAGAGATATGGAAACGGGGCTCACGAGATTAAAATAAGCAAGACCTGGAACGACTCTACACTTCCCCAGGGACAGGGGACAAGAAGAGAGAAGGAGAGGTACAGATCAGACCTGCCACACTGGTGGTGAGGACGAGGACAAGCCGGAACAAGCGGTATTCCTCACCAACACGATGGAGAAAACAAAACACTATTATTTCCCCGCTCGGCGGGACATTCCCGAACACGTGACTACAACGTGATCACCAGACCTATCACTGGATGAATTATTAAGTTCCGAACAAGCAGGCACTGCGGCCTTTCAGTGCTGTCAACGGTGTCAAGGGAAGGCTGACATTCACTTGGCCTGTGTAAGTACGCAGAAGAGAACTAAAGGAAGCCCACCTGTCAATAGGAGCAGGCGTCTAAATCCGTTCTCCTAGACTGCACTTGCATGTACCAAGGTCCTGGCACCCACCCGCCTGCACCAAATGTTCCGTACTCAGTACCCCCTGCATTGGATAACTTGCTCTTGCTATACCGCCTATAAACGCATGTTCTTCCACCGGACCGTTGACATGTTGACAAGTGAGCTTGCATGGTTGAATGGCAATACCCTTTGCCGGAAACACCCGAGGTGTTGCCTATGTATGTATGGTCCCGACGTCGTGGCAGTCCACATTCCCCACTCCGAAAATAGTCCAGCTGCGCAGCATACCGTTGGTAAGGGTTCCTGGGGTTCTTGCTGTCGTCAACACGTGACTTTCACGTGTTGGCATTGGCAAGCGCGACGCGTCGTGTCAAATTGTTTACCCTATTTCTTCTGACTCCCACTACCACAACTGCCTACTGATGACGACCGCTATTAAGCGCACCTACTCTGCTCGTTCGAAATCCACTGCGTCTTCGTCTTCGTTATCAAGAGTTCCACCTAAGAGGTGGAGGAATGATGACGGGGCCGACGCAGAGAATGCACCTCCGACACCTCAAAAGAGACGACGCCTCTCGTCCTCTGACCCGAAGATGAAGTTGCTCCCAACAACTTCCACTTGCAATGGTAAACAACCACAGCAGAAAACACTTACCCAGCTGCACTTCGTTCTTGAATCGTCCGTATTGCGCACGTGTTCCCTATGCGGGCTTTCATATACGAAAGGGGCTCCGGACGACGAAGTGCTTCATCGTTCCCACTGCGGACGGGTGCAGAGAGGGATGGAGTGGGGGAGGGAGGAGGAAAAGGAGAGCTTCAGAGCTGGCGTTACTGAAGTGGCAACCAATGTTACACTCAAGAACGGGTCCCGAGGTCGTATCATCTGCTTTCCTGCTAACATCGGTGGGAGGATTGGGTCCAAGGTTTGTCCATGCGCTGGCTCCATCGGGCTGTTCGATTCCTGATGCAGTTACTTGACACCTCAGCTTGCTAACTTGCTAGAGATGATCAATCTCACACTTGCATCTCCTCCGCTGACGGAATCCGTCCAGCGTTGTTCTAAGGCATACCTATTCCTTGTCCCTTCCCTGACGAATACCCAAAGAGAGAAAATTGTCGGATGTGTCATCGCTCAACGTATCTCCACTGCTATGGCAGTTGCATCGCCTGACTCAACCGCCTCATGCAAAGCGGAGTCAGCGGGTGGTCGTATTGTTCTGGAATCCTCACCAAGAACTGCAAAATCGGCGCCGTGGTTCTCAACACAACAGCACCACCAATGCACGCCTCTCGTTGCAGTTGATGCAAGCTCTGGCTTATTCTGCTACCCACAAGCACTACCGACACCGCTAGGTATCCCGCGCCTGTTCGTCTCATCGATGCACCGGCGACAAGGAATCGCAACACAGTTGTTGACTGCGGCTGCACAAACATTCATACATGGCTGCCCACTCGACCCTCTGAAAGGGGATGTCGCATTCACTCAGCCTACGGCAGGAGGAAATGCCGTTATGCGGAGCTGGGGAAAGGGGTTTGTGAGAATATATCAAGATTAGCAGTCCGAGAGAATGGTTATGTCTGTACGATAAAGTAGTTCACTTGTAATTGCAACGGAATACCAACTTGCAGTTTAATAAGTACGCGAACATAATGATTCTGCCAACGTCTTCGGACTCCAGTGAGAGGGAGCACCACGATACCACCAGTTGGCTACTGGCGATCATCTCATATACACTTGGAAAGCAACCAATTTTGTCATACACAAGGTAATATGTATAGTCTATTACAACGAAGACGTTCGGGTTCATGTTCTCATCATGGTTAAGAACAATTCGTTTATTTC